>LTAE01004114.1:0-24435 GCA_001647135.1 Pontederia paniculata | reverse complement strand
GAGATAGAGAGAGAGAGAGAGAGAGAGAGAGAGAGAGAGAGAGAGAGAGAGAGAGAGACTTACGAGTTTTAGCCTAAAGCAAACTCCTTCCGCCAAGTCCATGCGACTCGAAGATATGGTCTAATGACAGGAGAACAAACACTTTTCGCATAAGCTCGAAGTTCCAGAACAATAAAGTCCACGACATAATCCAATTGGTAACTATTAGATATAAGAAACATACCTGAAATGAAACTGGAGCTTGTCACAGTACCCATGAGAACAATTATGGACAGAACTAGTGATAAGGAAGATTTTCTTCGAATCAAATCCATATTTCTCCTCAGCATAAAACATAATTACATTTGTTGAAGAACGAAAGATATAATGATTCTAGGAGTTCGTGTTGTGATTTGTTTACTTAAATTTGTTTTCTTTTAGTTGTTTCAGTCAGATGTAGAACTTTTCTTCTGAACTTTTCAACGTTTGTCCACAGGCGCTGTAGATTGCAGTTGAAATTGTTAAAGGACAGGGAAAGTGTTGTAATCGGAAATGAAGAAGAAAGGGAAATCAGAGAAAACAAAGAAGAAAACGGAGAAGAGATGGAGAACAACAGCAACAGTGAAAGAATAGACAATAGCAGTCAAGGAGTAGAAAGCGGCAACGAAAGAGTAGAAAGCAGCAACAATATAAGAGCAGAACACAACAACAAAGGGGCGAAAAGCAGCAATAGCAAAGAGGAAACAGAGAGAGCAGAAAACAGCAACAGCGGAGCAGAAGAAGAAGAAGGAGTTGCAGAAGAAGATAATAACAACTAAAACAGGAAGAAGAGGCAAAGAAGGAAACCAGCGTACTTCAAAGATTTTGAAACGTAAAGAATATTTTTGTAATAATAAACAAAGAAGAGAGATCGGAGGGGAAAAACCATGGAATATAAATAGAGAGAGAAGTAAGAAGAGGGGACTTATCTGAGATTTTTAATAAAGGCCTTGAGCTTAGAGCCGCCGGGAGCTCGAATCCCTTCCTCTTCATCTCCTTCCTCTATCGTCTCGTGACTTCCATTTCTCTTCCTCTCATCTTCTCCGTCCTTCCACAATGCCTTCTTCCGTAAACATTGCGTCGTCCAAGCCGTCGTCCACCGGCGATCTTGTCGTCTCCGATTCCCGTCGGCGAGAGAAGCAAAGGAGCGAACGGCCAAACCTAAATCCTGCACAACAACGAAGGGTAAAAGGCCGGAGAGAGAAAAATCCCGTCTCCGCTTTTATATTTTTCCTGGCGGAGTCGACGAGGCGTGTCTCGGCGCGCGCGCTCTAATGGGCTACGACAACGTTGGGCTCAACAGTGAAGTGCAACAGTAGAAATTTTCATTAATTTGAAGGAAAAGAGAAGAAATCCGACGAGAATTTTGGCGGGATCTATCAATTTGGTGCTTTCATTGAGAGTTCGCCGGAGAAGAACTTGCAAGAACAGAGACAACAAGAATTGCATCATGGCCGAAGGAACAAGATGGGCTCGCATGGAAGAAATCGTCAGTAAATTGCAGGGGTTTATGGAGCAACAATTCCATACGTTTGGAGAACGAATGGACACATTGAATTCAAAGTATGAATCATTGGCAAAGAAGGTGGAGAAACCTGTTCAGGAAGAAGGAAGTAACCAGCAAGAATCAGCAAATTCTTCAAGAACGGGTACTAATTCTCATCAATCTGCAACCAGTAGTTTCTTGAGGAATATTAAACTGGAAATTCCTAAGTTTTGGGGAGAAGACCCACTCGGATGGCTATTCAAGGAAGAACAATTTTTAGGTTTTTATAAAGTTGCAGAAGAAGATCGGATAACTGTTGTTGCTTTTGCTTTCGAAGGATCAGCCTTGAAGTGGTATCAATGGATGTTTAGGAATAAACAACTGAGTTCATGGGCAAATTTTACCAAGTCCTTAGAGATCAGGTTTGGACCTTCAGAGTTCGAAGATTTCGAGGGAGCACTATCAAAATTAACTCAGAATGGAACAATATTGGAATACCAATCTCAATTTGAAAGACTATCTAATAGAGTGATCGGGATATCAGAATCATATCTATTATCTTATTTCATATCAGGACTTAAACCTAACATAAGGCGAGAAGTAAAATCGTTCCGTCCTACAACTCTTATGAGTGCTATTGGATTGGCTAAGTTGCAAGAAGAAAAGTTGTTGGAATGGAGAGATTCGAGAGTGCAATCTCAAAGAACAACAGGAACTCTAGGAGCATCAATGACAAAATCGATGAATAATTCCACAACAACTGAAGTATCAACTGGGAAATTGCTTCAGTCTACTGCAGTGAGCAACCTTAAAACCATTACAGAGGCTAGAGAAGAAGGAAGCTCACTACCTCTAAGGAAATTGACACCGGCAGAATTAATGAGTAGAAGAGAAAAGGGGTTCTGTTATAATTGTGATGAGAAATTTCACAGGGGACATAAATGTAAGCCAAAATTTTTATTGTTGATGGCAACAGACAATGAGATAGACAAAGAGGGCGAGGAAGATTTTGATTCTGAACCAGTAGAGATCAGTTTTCACGCTTTATCTGGAGTGGTGCTTCCCCAAATTCTAAGACTTACATGACACATAAGAGGAAGATAGGTGACTGTTTTGGCGGACAGTGGGTCAACTCACAATTTCATTCAGCAGAGGGCTATCAGAAAACTAGACCTTACTATAAAGCCATCGGCTAACTTCAGTGTTATGATCGGAAATGGAGATAAATTGAAATGTGAAGGGGTCTGCCCACAATTAAATTTTGTAATGCAACATATCAGTTTCACAGATGATTTCTATGTCTTACCAATTGAAGGGGTGAATTTGGTTTTGGGAGTTCAATGGATGCAGAAGTTGGGCCCTATCACAGTTGATTATAATCAATTATCAATGGAATTTCAATGGAAAGGATAGAAGGTACAACTAAAGGGGAATCTATCTATTAAACCTCAACAAGTTACTTATCAACAATTGAGGAAACTGATCCGGGTAGAAGAAGTAATGAGATGTTATAGAACTGAGAATATAACAGATCAGATTTCGATGAAGAGAAGTGAAGACAGTCGACAAATAGAGCGGATTTTAGAAAAATTCGAAGAGGTATTTGAAAGTCCAACCGAGCTGCCCCCACTCAAAGATGTACAACATTGTGTACATTTGATGGATGAGAGCAAACCGATGAATGTCCGACCTTACCGCTATCCACATTTTCAGAAAAGTGGGATAGAAAAATTGGTTAAGGAAATGATGGAACAAGGTATCATTCAATACAGTTCCAGTCCTTTTTCAAGCCCAATACTCTTGGTTAAAAAAAAGACGGAGCCTGACGATTTTGTGTGGACTATAGGGCTTTAAACAATATTATTGTCAACGACAAATTTCCTATACCAACAATTGATGAATTATTAGATGAATTACATGGGACTGTTTATTTTTCAAAATTGGATCTAAAGGTAGGCTACCATCAGATTAGAATGAGTCCTAAAGATATTCATAAGACTGCTTTTAGAACTCATGAAGGCCACTATGAGTTCCTGGTTATGCCATTTGGGCTTGCTAATGCACCCTCTACTTTCCAAGCTATAATGAACAGATTATTTGATGCACACCTCAGAAAGTTTATTATAGTTTTCTTTGATGACATTTTGGTCTACAGTCAGGACCTACAGACACACTTACAACATCTCAAAATAGCCTTGCAATGTTTACAAGATCATCAGTTTTATGTTAAAAAGGGCAAGTGCAGTTTTGCTCAAACTCATATTGAATACTTGGGACATGTTGTCTCTTATAATGGAGTGGGACCAGATGAATCTAAGATTGAAGCAATTAAGGAGTGGAAATTTTCTAACAATCTTAAACAGTTAAGAGCTTTTTTGGGTCTTACGGGTTATTACAGAAGATTTGTTAGAGGCTATGCTAACATTGCTAGTCCTTTAACAAACTTACTTAAGAAAGATTCTTTTAAGTGGACAGAAGATGCTACAAAGGCATTCGAAGATCTAAAGACAACTATGAGTATAGCTCCTATATTACAACTACCCGACTTCTCTAAGGAATTTGTGGTGGAGACAGATGCATCTGGGAGTGGGATAGGCGCTGTATTATTATAGGGAATCCATCATATTTGTTATTTCGGTAAGAAGTTAACTCCTACTATGCAAAAGGCCTCGGTTTATGTCCGGGAATTATACGCTATTGTTGAGTCTGTCAGAAAATGGAGACAATATCTTCTGGGGCAACATTTTGTTATCAAGACAGATCACAAGAGAATGAAGGAAATATTGACTCAGGTAATACAGATGCCAAAACAGCATCAGTATGTTGCCAAGTTAATGGGGTATGATTTTTCAATCACTTATAAACTTGGATCAGATAACAGGGTTGCAGATGCTTTATCAAGACAGAAAATTTCTGAAATAATGTTTTGTAGGATTTCCATGCCTGTCTTCAATTTTATGGACTCTCTTAAACATGAATATATCACTAATGAACAATTGAAGTCAATAGTCAGACAGGTAGAACAAAATGATGATAACCAGTTGGGGTTAACTGTCAGGAATGGATTGTTATATAAACAATACCGATTATTCTTAGTACCTATATCCACTTTGATTCCTTTAATATTAAAGGAATTTCATGAGACTCCTACAGGTGGACATTTGGGCTCTTTTAAGAATTATAAGAGAATAAATTCAGAATTCTTTTGGGTTGGAATGAAGACTACTGTGGAGAAATTTGTTCGGGAGTGCCAGGTGTGTCAGCAGGTTAAATATTGCAATACATCTCCTTTGGGTTTACTCCAGCCTTTATCCATTTCGGAGAGAATATAAGAGGATATATCTATGGATTTTGTTACATCCTTACCAAAATCTAATGGATCGACAGTGGTATGTGTAGTGGTTGATCGGTTATCTAAGTACTGCCATTTTGGAGCTTTACTAAGACATTACACAACACTAAAAGTGGCTAAATTGTTCGTTGATATGGTAGTCAAATTACATGGCATGCCTCGGACAATAGTCTCAGATAGAGATACAATTTTCCTTAGCACCTTTTGGAGAGAGTTATTTTAGTTAAGTGGGACCAAACTACAAATGAGCTCAGCTTATCACCCACAAACGGACGGACAGACTGAGGTTGTCAATCAGTGCATGCAACAATATTTGAGGTGTTTTGCTATGCACCGACCAGAAACTTGGACTGCGTATCTATCATGGGCCGAGTATTCGTTTAATACCTCTGTTCATTTAGGTGCTAAATTTACACCTTTTGAAGTGGTATATGGACGAAGACCCCCTACAATTCCTATGTATATTAGAGGACAAACTAAAGTTGAAGTGGTGGAGACTGATTTGTTGGAGCGGGATGAGGCGTTAAACTTATTGCGGATCAACCTATTATGGGCTCAACAGCGGATGAAGACACTTGCTGATCTACATCGCACTGATAAAGAATTCTCTGAAGGTGATCGGGTGTTTGTCAAGTTACAACCTTATAAACAACATTCTCTAGCTGGTCAGAATATTCATAAGCTATCTCCCAAGTTTTATGGACCCTTTACTGTTAAAAAGTGAATCGGCAAAGTTGCTTATGAACTGGATTTACCAGAGGGTACTAAAATTCATCCAGTATTCCATGTTTCAAAGCTTAAAAAAGTTTGTGGGCAGAGTGAGATTTCGGCACCCTTACCTAATAGTATCAATAGGAAGGATGTCCTACTTTCTCCTGCAGCTATATATTTCTAGTATGGTTATTAAAAGTGATGACCGCTCAATAACCCAAGTCCTTGTGCAGTGGGAGGGGAAAGATCCTAGTGATGCTACGTGGGAAGATCTTCATACTATTCACAAGTTTTATCCTAAGTTTAACATCGAGGACGATGTTCAGTTTTTAAAGGGGGGAGAAATTGTTGTAACCGGAAATGAAGAAGAAAGGAAAATAAGAGAAAACAGAGAAGAAAAAGGAGAAGAGACGGAGAACAGCAGCAACAGTGAAAGAATAGACAATAGCAGTCAAGGAGTAGAAAGCGGCAACGAAAGCATAGAAAGAAGCAGCAATATAAGAGCAGAAGACAACAACAAATGGGCGAAAAGCAGCGGTAGCAAAGAGGAAACAGAGAGCAGAAAACAGCGACAGCAAAGCAGAAGAAGAAGAAGAAGAAGAAGAAGAAGAAGAAGAAGAAGAAGAAGAAGAAGAAGAAGAAGAAGAAGAAGAAGAAGAAGAAGAAGAAGAAGAAGAAGAAGAAGAAGAAGAAGGAGTTGCAAAAGAAGATAATAACAGCAAAAACAGGAAGAAGAGGCAAAGAAGGAAACCGGCGTACTTCAAAGATTTTGAAATGTAAAGAATATTTTTGTAATAATAAACAAAGAAGAGAGGTCGGAGGGGAAAAACCATGGAATATAAATAGAGAGAGAAGTAAGAAGAGGGGACTTATCTGAGTTTTTTAATAAAGGTCTTGAGCTTGGAGCCGTCAGGAGCTCGAATCCTTTCCTCTTCATCTCCTTCCTCTATCATCTCGTGACTTCCATTTCTCTTCCTCTCATCTTCTCCGTCCTTCCACAACGCCTTCTTCCGTAAACATTGCATCGTCCAAGCCGTCGTCCAAGCCATCGTCCACCAGCGATCTTGTCGTCTCCGATTCCTGTCGGCGAGAGAAGCAAAGGAGCGAATGGCCAAACCCTAAATCCTGCACAACAACAACAACGAAGGGTAAAAGGTCGGAGAGAGAAAAATCCCGTCTCCGCTTTTATATTTTTCCTGGCGGAGTCGACGAGGCGTGTCTCGGCATGCGCGCTCTAATGGGCCACGACAACGTTGGGCTCAACAGTGAAGTGCAACAGTTAAATTTCATTAATTTGAAGGAAAAGAGACGAAATCCAGCGGGAGTTTTGGCGGGATCCATTAGAAAGGAGAGTTAAAATATGCAGTTGGTACTACCGAAAAAAAATGCAGTTGGAACTTGGAAGTCCTCCATGACTTTGAAAATACCATGGGTATATTATCCATTAACACATTTTAAACTTTGAAGAATATGAAAAGAAAAATAGGAAACTTTCTGTGGGAGCTTTACAATCTTGACAACTATATTTAATCCAACAATTATTGTTAAAAATTTTCAAATGAACCAATTGTTTTATCGCAGTGATCAAATTGGATCACTCGACCAGTACAAATTTATAGTTATCTCAGATCAAATGCACACTCTTCTAAAAGGGTAACAAATCAAGAAACTTTAGCTATGGCGTATGTTGGGCCTTTATTAAATAATGCAGGGCTCACACAAAAAAAGGAGTTTGACTCCAACTCAAAGAAGTTATCAAAAGTTGGGTGTTGCATGAAGCCGTGTGCCAAGAAAAGAAAAGAAAA
This sequence comes from Pontederia paniculata, assembly GCA_001647135.1. Classification (NCBI taxonomy): domain Eukaryota; kingdom Viridiplantae; phylum Streptophyta; class Magnoliopsida; order Commelinales; family Pontederiaceae; genus Pontederia; species Pontederia paniculata. Next base: position 17,063 of record LTAE01004114.1, on the reverse strand, counting down.
AAGAAGACCTTTTTCTTGCAGCCGCGGCACGCACATCCACCAAAAAGAAAGAGAGAGAAAAGAAAGAGAGAAAAAAAATTGGAAGTTTCGTTGGGATATGAATTTTAATTTGTTTCTAATGAAACTTTAAACACATATTCTTTACAGTTTTTTTATTAATTTTTAATATTTTGATTAGATTTTCTTGACATTTATTCCAGTTTTTGAAAAGATTATTATGTGAGATTCATGATTAATTTTTGAGTATTTATGTATTTTTTTCTGCTAACATTAGAGAAGAAAGTTTGTATCTTGCTATTATTTTATACTGAAAGATTTGCTGCTCACTTTCGTAATTTTTTCTACTCACCTTGAGAGATTTACCATGTAGATCTTATGTGTCTTTTTAAATTCCTTATATTATTGTCATCACTCCTTTAAATTTATGCATTAAGGAAAAGAAGATAATTTCTTAAATATTTGTTCAATATTTTCTCAAAAGTGGTATCAGCAAGGTTATCAAACTGCATAAATTTAATGGAGGACAGTAATGCCCCCAGTCAGATGCATGTGCTGACAGAACCAAATTACTTTATTTGAAAATCTCGAACTATAGAATATTTAAATTGCAGAGATCTTTATGATCCAATCGAAGGTGATATTGCAAAACCCGAGAACATGGATGACACAAAGTGGCAAAGATTAAAAATCAAGACAGTTGAACAAATTCGATAGTGGGTCGACGATAAGGGGTTTCATCATATTGCAAATATTGATGAGCTTAATCAAATATGAAAAAAAATTACATATGAGTGCAAATCACTGCATAATAAGGTGCTATTAATGAAGAAACTAGTTAACCTAAAGTATAAGATGGTCATTCTGTTGCAGAACATCTGGGTAGCTTTCAAGAATTGATTAACAAGTTGACATCAGTAAAGATCATGTTTGATGCTATTGAGTTCGTTACCTGATAGTGAGAAACTCTTATTGTCTCTCTAAATAATTTTGCTCCAGGAGAAAAGTTGTCTTTAGAAGTTATCAAGTATAGTTTGTTCAATGAAGAGACGAGAAGACAAGAGCACAGACTCAACAATTCATCAAAAGCGTTAATTGTGGAAGATCGTGGGAGAAGCAAACATAAAAACTCTCACAGTCATGATTGATCAAGGCCTAAAGAAAAATCGAAGTATAAAAAAGATCTTACTTGTCATTACCGTGGTAATCCGGGACACTTCAAGAAAGAATGCAGGAAACTAAAATGTGACAAGTCACATGAAGGGTCTGACGATGCTGAAAAGGAGAAAACGGGTAATGATGGAAACAATATTGCAGTGGTCACATCTAGTGATGTGTACTTTCTCACTGAAGAAGATTATGTCCCCATTGTGAGTTAAGACTCAGTTCGGATCTTAGACACTACAATTTCATTTCATATTACCAACTCGTACAATATGTCTTCTCGACATATACAGTGGGTACATTTGGATCAGTTAAGATTGTGAATAAGTTTGAGTCCCTAATTGTTAGCATTAGTGATATTTAGCTGAAGACCAACACAAGCTGCAAGATTGTATTGAAAGATGTGAGGCATGTACCTAATGTCTGGTTGAACCTAATTTCAATTGGAGAACTAGATGAAGAATACTATGAGAGAAACTTTAAAGGGAGAGTATGGAAACTCAAGAGAGGTTCACTACTTCTGACATGAGGACAAAGAGATCATATACTTTATAAGACTAAAACACAACACTGCACTGGTGAAGTAAACATGACTGAAGAGATGTCTCATTCAGAGTTATCACACAAAAGACGTGGTCACATAGGCGAGAAAGAATTTCAGATATTGACACGGCAAAATATGCTTCCAGGTATAAAAGACATATCTCTTGATATATGTGTGCATTATTTAGTTGGTAAGCATATTAGAGTTTCATCTAATAGAACTTTTTCATCTAGAAGTTCGCATATACTTGATTTGGTGCATACTGACGTTTGTTGTATGAAGGACAAACTTTTAGGTGGTTCTTTTTATTTTTTTACATTTATCGATGACCATTTTAGAAGGGTTTGGGCTATTCCTATAATGCACAAAGATCAGTTGTTGACAAAATTCAAGAAATTTCATGTCAAAGTTGAGAGAGAAACTGGCAGAAAGCTCAAGTGTGTTCGCGCAGACAATGGTGACGAATATAGATGTCCTTTTGAAGATACTACAACACCTTCGACATCAGACTTGAGAAAACAGTTCCCAAGACTACTCAACAAAATGGCGTGGCTAAGAAAATGAATAGAACAATTGAGGAACGTGTTAGATGTATGCTTCTACATGCTAAGTTATCGAAGGACTTTCAGGGTGAAGAATTGATTACTGCAGTTGATCTAATCAACCATTCACCATTAGTACCTTTGGATGGTGGTATACCTATGAAAGTTTGGACAAGGAAGAATGCTTAATACAAACACCTTAGAATGTTTGGTCGTAAAGCTTTTGTTCACATCTCAAAAGATGAGAGATCAAAACTTGACAGCAAGACAAAAGAGTGTATCTTTATTGGGTATGGAGATGGAGAATTTGTCTACAAATTGTGGGAATCTGTTGACATAAAAATTGTCAAAAGCAGAGATGTAGTGTTCTTGAAACACCAAATAATTGAAGATCTATTGAAAGATAAAGAGCTAATATTATTCAAAGATTATCTAGCTGAACCGGGTTCAGTTGAAGCACCAATAGAAGATGACACAGTTCCAGAAGTTGACCAAGATGACAATAAAGATAATACTGATTCAGATGATTTAGATGCACCTTTGAATAGTCAAGCTAATGATAATGTCGAACAATCTATTAAGCAAGATGCACCAAAGCCAAAGCCTCAAGTGAGAATATCAACAAGAGACAGACAAAACTCAAAGCGGTACCCCCAAACCTAGTTTGTGTAATTAACTAAAGGGGGAGAGCTAGCATGTAATTAAGAAGTCTTGTCACATTAGCAGAAAACTGAGTGGATGAAAGACATGCAGAAGGAGATGCAATCTCTGTATGAGAACAACACATATAAAATGGTGAAGCTTTCTAAAAGAAAAAGAGCACTAAAAAACAAATGTGTATTTCAACTGAAGAGTGAAGAGAATAATTCACACTCAAGATACAATGCAAGATTAGTTGTCAAGGGATTTAATCAGAAAAAAGGAGTTGACTTTGATGAGATATTCTCACTAGTGGTTAAGATGTCATCAATTGTATAGTTCTTGGATTAGCTGCCAGCAAGAACTTGGAAGTTGAGCAACGTGATGTCAAGATAGCTTTTCTCCATGGTGACTTGGAAGAAGAAATTTACATGGAGCAGCCAGAAGAATTCTATATGAAAGGAAATGAACATATGATATGTAAATTGCAAAAAAAATTATATAGGCTCAAACAAGCACCTCGTCAATGGTATAAGAAGTTTGAGTCATTCATGACGCAACAATGATACAATAAGACAAATACAAATCATTGTATCTTCGTGAAGTATTTTTCACATGATGATTTCATCATTCGGTTGTTATATGTTGATTGACAAACTGAAACAGAAGGTGAGTCAATGTTTTTCTATGAAAGACCTAGGAGTAGCAAAGCACATTCTTGGCATGAGGATCACTCATGTTAGAGAGCATCACAAATTATGGTTATCCTAAGAGAAGCACATTGAGAAAATCTTGGAGAGATTCAATATGAAGAATGCAAAAGAAATTTTATTGCCACTTGCAAGTCACTTTAGGTTGAGATATAGACAATGTCCTACGGGCTATGCTGAGAAATAGAAGATGAAGTATGCACCATATGCATCTGCAGTTGGTAGTCTGATGTATGCTTATTTGCATTATGCAGTTAAGTGGATTCTCATATATCTTCGAGACACTTCTAAAGTTTGTTTATACTTTGGTGACTTTGATCCAGTACTAGAGGGCTATATTGACTCTGACATGGCAGGTGATGTGGATAGTAGGAAGTTTACTTCTGATTACTTGATGATATTTGTAGGAGCATTAGTCTAATGACAGTCCAAGTTATAAAAGTGTGTTGCACTATCAACGACTGAGGCATAATATATCGCAGCGACTGAAGCATGCAAGGAGATTCTGTGGGTGAAACAATTTTTGGGAGACTTAGGTCTGAAGTAGGAGGAGTACATTGTTTATTGTGATAATCAGTAAGCATTCTAGTTTTCATTCTAAGTTCAAGCATATTGATGTGCGTTATCACTAGATTTGTGATGAGATTAAAAAGAAGATATTTTACCTTCAGAAGATTCATACTAACAAAAATGTGTCAAATATGATGACTAAGCATCTACCAAGAAAGAAGACTGAGTTATGCAGGGAGCATGCAGGTTTGTTAGAGTCCTCCGCATAATTAAGAATGGGAAGTTTGTTGGATCTTTATTAAATAATGTGGGCCCCACATGAAAAAAGGATTTTGACTCCAAGTCAAGGACGCCATCAAAAGTTGGGTGTTGCATGAAGACGTGTGCGAAGAAAAGAAAAAAAAGTTTTCTTTTTCTTGCAGTCGTCTGCACGGACATCCGTCGCGAAGAAAGAGAAATAAAAGAAGAGAGAGGAGAGAGAAGTTTTCGGAGTTCTGTTCGGAGATGAGTTTTGATTCATTTTCAACAAAACCTCAAGCACAAATTCTTTCACAGCTTTCTCATCAATCTTTGATATTCCGATGAGATTCATTTAGCACCTATGTTAGTTTTCGAAGAGATTATTCTGCGAGATCCAAGATTAATTCTTGAAATTTTTATTTCTATATTCCTCTAATGATATCAGAGAAGAAATTTGGTATCCTATTGTTATTTCATAGTGAAGATTTGTTGCTCGCTCTCATGACTTTTTCGTCTCACTTTGAGAGGTTTTCCACATAAATTTTGTGTGCCTCTGGAATGATTTAAATCTTTATATTATTGTCATCATCCCATTTAAATTTATGCATTAAGAGAAACAAGATAATTTTGCAAATATTTGTTCAACCTTTTCCCAACATCATCAATATTATACATTCCTTATACTCATCGCTCTGTTAGCAGATGCCTTAGTTAATGCTCTTGGAAACTTGAAAAACTACACACAATGATGACTACATACATGCAAGCCCTTCTTATTCAATACCTGATAACATTGTGCAAAATTCCATCTATAAGAGTAACAAGCTCTTTCAAATAATATATAGATAAAAATACACAAACGAGAAAGTTCTTCCTTGGAGGCTCTTATTGGAGAAATTTAACTATGCTTCAAGAAACTTAAATCTATAAGATAAATGTGGCTCTGATTTATGTGAACAATAGTTGTACTGTCATTTGCAGACTATGGTGTCAGAGGAGTAGCTAGCGGGACATGCAAGTCCGTTCTTGCCTCCATGACATTCTCTGATAAAGAGACCCGATGGGTAATGACCATAGAGCTCGATGCAATCGAACATGATAGTTGCGCAGTTGTTTGTTTAATCATTTAATCCATAAGGGCATGCAAATTCCTTGAAAAACAGCACAACATTTGTAAGTCGGGTATTCCGGACCTTGCACTGGGATGTGATGATAGTGTAGTTAGCAAACTCAAATCTAATAGGGGAACCTGATAATGTCATCATAACAAGATATTTAGAAATGAATGGATAAATTAAAGATCTCAAGCATAAGAACTGCTTTAAATCCTGCATGCCATAGTATATCCAACTTATTCCACGTATTGTTGGAAAATAATGTGGAGTTCCAAGAAAATAATTAGTAAGAAAAATATCAAAAACTTTATACCATCTTTAGGCAAACAAATTAGAGTAAAATATCAGTTGCAACAACAAAATATTAATAGAAGAAGATAGAGAAAACATACAATTGCATAATATACAATATTAACATTGAAAAAATTAAGAAAGAATGAGTAGAATGAGGTCACAAAGTTACTGAACAAAAGAAATGTAAAGGTGCAATAGAAGTAATGTAGTCATACAAAATACATGGTATCGTATTTCTTGATATTTGTTCTTTTTTTAATCTCCCCGTGAGATGGAGATGAACCAAGTGAATTAGAGTTATTAGCACTTAATTAATTCAAAGTTTGAAAAAGCAAAGGCCCAAATGAGGTTTGAACTTTGGTCTCCACCTGAAGCTCAGTTCCCAATGTCAACTCTCTTCTTAGTGATTGCTACAACTTCTTGGTTCTCATCCTTGTATCACCTATGATCCACCTCAATAGTATTATAGTCATATATCGGATTTTGAAGAAAACAAGTAGTTAAATCATCTTCAATGATAGTTTAGTCTATCATTTGTTTTTCGGTTGCCACCTAATATTCAGGAAGTGGTGCTGATTTTTCAATCAACTCGGCACTAATGATTATGAACACGAACTACGGGTTGAGATCTCGGCCCACCATCGAACTCAACTAATCTAGTGTTCGTCTCGGATCGCACACCTGATTATGATGGGTGAGACTCCATTAATCTATTATTTTCAGCTATGTTGTTATACCAAGACACTTGGGATTGATAATATCAGTGAATGATGAATATAGAGAGTGAAATGACTTTTGGGAATATTCCATCAACTAATGCATTCTTTTCTCACCAAGGAGAACTTCAAAGGTGCATTCCACCCTCCTCAGTCTCCCCATGATCGCACATTTATGGTCATTATTATCACACGACCCTATTGATGATCTTCCTAGTGACCATAATTTTAATACCCCGTTCGAAAAAAATAAAAATTAAAAAAATTGTGTCGTATTGGGACATGACCCATTTTCATTAACCCGAATAAACGATCGATATTAAACCAAAATTGAATTAAAATTTAACTCTAACCCTAACTCAAAATCCTAGACCTAGTCCTATATATACCACAAGAAAATCTCAAATCCTCATATTTTTCCTCAAGCCGTCAGGATCTCCTTCCCCCTCTTCCTTCTCCCTTTCTCTTCTTTCAAGGCCCTAAGGTAAGACAAAACTATTTTTTTCTTTTGTGTTCTCTGTTATCGCTTTGCCTCGTACGGAAAGGATTACGGAGGAGAAATATCAAAGGAGATCAACACAAAGAAAGAACGTGGGAAAGCTTGAGCTATTGAATTCTAAAAATGAGGAACAAATCAGCTCAATAGTCCAAATCGGTTCAACTAATATTTCTTCCATTATGCATTGACACTGTGGGTCAAATGATTGTTGACGTCCTTCTTGCATAGGTGGGCTTTTACGTCTCTATTGCTTTGAAGTTGCTAGTGTTCTCTCTTTTTGAAGTAGTTGATTTGGAGACATTGTTGTTATAGTAACAGGGACATATGAAGGTGAGCTCCTCTTTCTAACTCGTTCATCTAATCATATACTTGCTTGTCTCTTTAATCCATCATTGAGTGGTCCACGTCGTTCTTTGGTTATTTCTTCTTGATTGTCATCTTCTTTGAGAAGAGATGGAGTTGCGACATGGGCTCCTTAAAGTTATTGGGTTCTCAACATCGTTGCTATTCTGAAATTCAGCATTTCAAGAAGTCAGTTGTGCAACTTGCTTCTCTAATGGTTGAAGATTTATTTCCATGGCTTCGAAATTGAGTTGAACGTCTGATAGTTATGGAGTAGGAGATGACACTTTATCAGCTTTGAGTTGACTTCTCGATTGTGTCAGTTAAGCCTTCAAATTGGTGATGATTTGGTCTTACATGAGGTCAATGGTTGCAGTCAATTGCTTAATCATCTCTTCGATGTTGATATTTGACTCAATAGATGGCTTAGTTTTGAGTATTGAATTGATGACATCAACTATAACCTTGTTGTTTTTTTATTAAATCTGAAATTTGTTTCTCCATTGATTGAATCAAATTTTCTTATTCGAAAAGTTTTGTCAAAACCCACCCATCATATGAGTGAGTAAGGTTAATGGGTCCATCGAGGGATCTTCTTGTTAAGATTGTTGAGGCATCACGCTTATTTATGATTTTGAGTTACCTCGTGTTTAGCCTACTTAAAAGATTTGCCTTTGTTTCAATCATTGGGTTTCATTGTTGATTGATCTTTTGTTGCTTCTTTGCCATTCAAGATGAATTGATATGATCTTTGAATACACGATGTGCAAAAGATATATCATATAAAACTCACAACACCGAAAGAAAAGTGAAAGTAAATAAAAAATAAAACTCTCAAATTAGCTAATGAAATTAGAATAGATAGTTAATTGTTTAATCCTCGGCAATGACGCCAAAAACTTGATACATGCTAATAAGACAGATACAATCATTAGCACGTGCACTAGTCATATAGTGTAATAGTTAAATGTGAGTTAAGTATCGTTCCCACGAGGGCTAATATTAACTCTTATCTATCTAATCCAATAACTAATAGGAGAAAATGCATTTTGATGAAAAATATTTTTTTAAGGAAAAAGAAAGAAAAGAAAGGTTTTGATTACAATAGTCTCTGAGTCAGGATGATATCAAATGAGTAGAGATAACAAGATTTTTTCAAAAAATTTAATCAGAATTCACTTAATCAACTTCTTATGAGGATTATGATCTTCCCAAAAGAATGACTTCCTCTCTAGGATGAATCAACTACCTCAAATTTAAGAGATTCGATCGTTCCTCTCCAAGATGTCAATATAATCTAATAGGATTTTGAGATGTGTTATAATAAAGTTCTTAGACTATGAATCATTTAATATCACATGCCTCACACTAGAGGTATTCCTCTCCAAGATGCTACCTAGATGTGGTATGGTACTTCGACTCAACTTCAAAAATCAATTTAAGAAATTAAAGAGAATTTAGACCTTGCTATTCCTCTCCAAGATGCTAACGAAAATAAAAATTTTGAAAACATCATGAAGAAACATTATGCATAGCATTCACATGCATAAGAAAATTGAAGAATTAAAATTAATTATCAAAATGGTTCAGTAGATTTTTCTCTTACAATAAAAAATTCAAAATATGAAACTAAGAAATTACAAATGGAGTTCACCCTTTAAAATTAGTGAAAGAAGAATAATGATAACTAGAATAAAAAACACCTTGACTTGACGACCATCTTCTTCGAAATCTATGCAGAGTAGTATCTTCTTCTCTTATGGTGTTAGACATTGTATCTCTTCCCCTCTCTTGTTCTCTTTTTTTTTCTTTATTTTGTTCTGTGTATATCCCTTTTCATGAAGTCTTCAGGGTCTAATTTATAGGTTTGCAACAAATAAGAAGAGTCCTCATTTGTAAAACTTTGGTTTTCAATTGATAGAACTCAATTCCGAATCATATTCTCTAAGAGATAACCTTTAAACGCTTTAAAAACAAACTTGTACTTTATCACAACAATTTTCACGGCCCGTGACCATATCAATTCTTCAATATCAGCATCTCATCACGACCCATAAAACTAGGCTCATGGCCATGACGGTATACAGTCTTCCGGATCAGCATAATGCCACGGTCCGTGAAACTAAAATCATGGCCATGATCTATACATGCATCTTCCTCATTCATGCACTCACGGTCATGATCATGCATTCACGGGTCGTTATTATATTTGTTGTTCTTCCGCTTGTTTGTGCTCATGGTCGTGATCATGCATTCACGGGTCATGATTATATTTGTTGTTCTTCAGCTTGTTTGCACTCACAACCATAAAATTTATTTCGTGGCCCGACATTGCCCTGCACGAGTGTAATTTGTGTGCGTCATGGCACGGGGTTTCATCATTAGTTTCACGACCCATGAAAAAATGTTGGAACTGCAATTATTCAGTGACGAGCGTGAAATGCTCATGGCGATCATGACTTTCAAATTTTTTTATTAATTTGGCCTCCAATTCCACTCAAAATTATTTCTATTTTCTGCCATGTTCCCTGAACACCAAAATACACACATTATGGAGACTCTGCCTCTGAAAACTAAAATGAATTGAAATGAACGAAATGCATGTGACAATGAAAAATGACAAAAATAAGACTAAATATAAAAAATATGACTAATTTAGTATACATCACTGACGCTACATTTTAGTTGTAGTTCTATATATAAGTCACTACACGTATTTATAATTATTCATTTACATCCCATCGTTAGGTATTTACCTTGACCCATCATTATTGTTTTATTGTATTTTCAGATATGTATATATATATAATCTACAACTGGACCTAGGCTGCGTTTGGGGTGGCTTTTGTCCACAGCAGATTCATGTGCTTTTTTTGAAAGCATGCTATGGCTTCTCTCTGAAAAAGCTCAAAAAATCAATATATTTTGCTGTGGCCCAAAGCAAATGGTGGAGAAAAGCAGCTGATTTTGGTGTCTCCAAACGCACCTCTAGTTTCATGCATGAATAACACATATATTTGATTAAGTGCACTCTGAAACTCCACTTGTAAATCAGTAGTTACTTTTAAGTGGTACAGCAAGTGTACATTCACTCTTATGAATTGAATTAGTGATGCATTTATTTATGCACATATATTCATAGGGTCCCGTACCTTCTCAGTTTTAATTATATATAGCACCAGCTCTCATTTAATCACCTAATAAGCATAGCTTAATTAACTAGTAATAATACCTTTACCCAACTAATTAAGGAATCAGATTAGTCTAGACTTAAATTTCATACAAATCCATATATGTGATTTAATTAGACTTACATCTAACTAATTATTGAATATATACACCCATGCACCTAATAGTTAATTAGCTAAGTCACTTATCAGCACATCTAGCCACATAATATATACTTGTTACTAATTAAGATTAATATCACCTTAATACTCGTTGCGCCAATTTGGTCGTGTGCTGACCTAGGAAGGTAGATAGCTGCCATTTTCTCGGCGATGCCCTATTTTCAGCTCCGATGATGATGACGTTCAAGTCCAAAGCATTAACCACATAAACAAGAATGGGTAAATCTTATTTAGAGGGCATCATTTACGCCACAACAGATTCTATCATTGTTAATGGCCCTTGACTATTACTCACCATTTAACATTTGCTATGATGTAGAGCATCAGGGACCTTTTGAGCAGACGTGATGACTCTTTGGACAAAATACAATAGTAGACTAAAGTGATTCGCAGAGAAGGAATAGCTTTGTAAAAAAAAGGTTAGGATCATTTTGATCATCAATAATCCCCAAAGTCATCTCCTATTGGCTTCACCTTCAATCTACAAGCTCAAGTCATTGCCACCGGTGATATCCATTGCTATGCAGAGAACTACAACCCAAAGGTGCAACTCACTGTTACATCCAAAAAAAAAACCCTTAAGCTAATATTCAATCCTGAGAACTTTACAAAATGCACTAATTATTTACTACAAAGAAGTGAAGAAGACAAGGAGTCTATGCGTCATCTCCCACAGCTCCGGCGATGGCTCACCATCTGCAAGCAATGTCTGACCAATCTGAAAGAGATGAGACAATGTGACATTGCCAGAAATAACCAAATCAAATCCCAAGATACTTTTACCAAGTCGGCCATAAGTCTCAAATAAACTCACGAGCATTGGAGAAGAAGACGCGAGCTTGGGTCGCGCTCTCTCCATGCAAACAACTGAAATCCACACCGACGTGACCGCCTCGCTGTCCCCATTCACATCGTGCCCTCCGATGATGAAATAGTGTCCGAAGACGTCATCGGCGATGGATAGAGGCGTCAGACTCACGGGAGAGAGAGAGGGAGAGAGAGAGAAGAGAGGAGACAAGCGAAGGATAAGAGAAGGGAAATATCAGCCCTTTCCTGACCAATCAAGTTTATTATATTTTTGTTCACCCTATGAAGAAACATAGATGTCCCTTTACTTTGAAAAATTTTCCAATATGCCCTTGGGATCTTTTCAATGAAATGGACTTGGGCTTACAATTATAATACTCATAACAAAAATTTCATCCTCGAATACGATCTGAATATTCGGAATACATAAGTATGACTCCTTCGCATGCCTCTCCGACTCTTAGATGATGCACTATCTTGAGTACCTTGTAGGGTTTGTGAAATTCTCTAACTAGATCTTTAATTTTCTTTTTCTAGAGTCAAAGTTATGTTTTTATCAGGACACTTGTCATGATCTAATTCTACAACATTGTTGTATCTCGTGATAGCAAACTCATCAAGGTATAAGTGATCATGTATCTATCTCTAGCATATATTACTATAATTTTAATATTAATATCACTAATATGCACAAAGAATTGATATAAATATGAACAAAAGCACAAATCAAGCACACACATGCAATAACTTTCAATTTTATGACTCTACTCATGTCCTTGCATTGGACCTAAAGCTTAAGCTCTTATACCATAACTTGTCACGTCCGGAACTCGACACCGGATGCAACAAGGGGTTGTTTCGACATATTGCTGATTCAAATTCAAACTAATTACCAACAGTTCAGAACTAAATCTAACTCTTAAATTTGCCAAAAATTTCGGCATATGACCTTTGCTAAAAATCTATTCATGTGTCGGGTCCACCTCTCACTCCTGCAGAATCCTTCGGATGGCTGCCGCTCCACTGTGAAAATCTTCCGGACGTCCGCTCTTCCACCTAAGATCCTCGAACGTCCGTTTCCAACCTCTGCTAGTACTTTGGTCGCCCGCTCATTCCCAATGAGATCTCCGGACGCCCTCCCAAAGCTTCCTCTGACAGATCCTGGACGTCAACAGATTCCCTCCTGGAACCTCGGACGCCCACTGTGACAGTCTCGGACGTCCACTAACCTCCTGTCAGTTTCCTCGGACACCCACACTCGCTCCTGCTGTCAGTTCACCTGGTCGCCCGCCCTGTCCTCCTCAGACTTCGGACGACCTCTGACAAACTCCATCGGTCGACCGCCTATCCTGTAGTCGTCCGATCCTCAGNCGCTCCCCAATCTTGTATTGGAAGTTTTGTTCTTGGGGTCGCTCATTCATCAATCATCGGGCGACCTCCTCAGTTCAGCATTTTTCTCCGGTCGTCCATTGTCTCCATATCTGATCGACCGGTCTACCTCTGATTTCCTTTCCTCCATTATCGGTTGCCCTCTTTACACCTTTGGTCGACCGTTTATGCTATGTTGCTCCTCATCACATGTTCTCTCCCTCTGATGCTGGTCGACCGCTTCATGTACTTAGGACACCCACTACATACATGTAGTTCTTCTGATATATATTACATGTGCACTGGTCGTCCATTGCTTCAGCTCAGGTCGACAACTACTCTGAACTTGAATATATCCTGTTACATGAGTCAGCTCAACAAGTTCATTAGTATAGGCTGAGTTCACTTACAAATTTGTGATCATTCATAACATTCTCGGGATCCTAGATTCAATACGATGCAATGTTGTAATCCAATGTGAATGGACATTTATACTTTGATACATCTTATTATATTTTCATGTCTTGCTATATGCCTTCATGCACAATATCTCAGGAATATTGTAAATATATACCATGTTTTGTTTTATTTTATTTTCGTATTATTGAGTCTTACATACATTAGCTTATAGAAGGTCAAATTCTCCTATATTCAAGTACTGCACAAAATCATGAGGACTAGATGACGATAATGATGGCGAGGATGACATTGATGTTCAATACGACATAATTAATTATTGATGACTAGATAGATATAGTCAGTTGTTTGAACAAATAGAGATGTAATATGTCATATTTCAATTTTATTATACTTAATATAGTTTATATTGAATAATGTGATCTTCCTCCTTATTTTTAACTAAAATTTTTTTAGTGCAAGATTTTGTAATTTTCTTTAATTTTCGCATATGTGTACATTAGGTTAATAATAAAGGAGCCAAATTACAAATTAAAGTCAAAATGAATTATAATAAAAAAACAATTCAAGAGCTGTTTGAACAAACATTTGGAATCTATATTTGGAAGCATTACAATTACAAGATATATAATATTTTCTTATAAAGAATCATAATTACTATGGTCATCAGTAAGCGAAGATTGTAATTCATCCTGCAGAAATATAACTGTTCATATTTCTCAAATTTTAATGTGTAAATGGATACCTGTGCTATTTCAATGTCATGGAAGACTTCCAACTTCCAACTGCATATTTAATTCTCCTTTCTTTGTCATGTTGAATTCCAATTGCAATCTACATCACCTTTGAACAAAACTGACAATCAGAGAACTATTCCACATATTATCCACATTTGACTGAAACGAAAAAGATGAAGTAAATCACAACTTGAACTCCTAGAACCATTATATATATTTTACTCCTTCAGTATACACAAGCAAGCGGATTCGTCCAGTCCAGACCTCCTGTCTTTTTTCTCGATCCGAGGAGATAGGAGTAATATGGATTTGATTCGAAAATATTTCTCCTTATCAGTAGTTCTGTTCATCATTGTTTTGCCGGGCAGGGCGACAGGTTCCAGTTTTATTCCAGGTAGGTTTCTGATATCTAAAAGCTAAAAACTAGATATTTTTGTTGGATTCGGTCGTTGGTTTTAGTGTTCTGAAACTTCGAGCTTATGCAAAAAGTGTTTGTCAATATTGTTGATTAGATCATTTGTTCGAGTCGAATGGACCTGGTGGAAGGATTTTGCTTCAGTCTAAAACCAGTACGTCTCTCTCTCTCTCTCTCTCTCTCTCTCTCTCTCTCTCTCTCTCTCTCTCTCACTCACTGTGATTTAGCTTCAGGCTGAATTAACCCATATAATGTTGTCCTTTCTATAATGTAGAGTCATCACTTGCTAGTCTTTATATATTAAGCCTTTAGCTCGTCGAGACGGATTTTGAAAAAATGTATGGGCGAGACCAAAAGAATAATATTTTTAATAAGACAAAATATAAGAGTCATTTTTTGTACTCCAAGAGGGTGTATTATGTACTTAGGCAAATTTTACATAGATAAAATATAAGAGATATATTGAACTTATATATTTACCTGTCCCCCTCGTCCTGTGTTGTGCGGATATATTTTATTAAAATTTGAATAATATTTTGGAATAGATATTGTAAATTTTAAAGTATAGTAACTATAATAATATACTTATGTAACACAATATTGTTTACTTAATAAATTATCATGTTAACTATTAATTAGTAAGTCCATAAATATAATACATAATATATTTATATTAAGTTATAAATTATAGTTATATTACCTATGTATGACGACATGTTCTATATAGTACATAATTTACTTATATATTATTATATTACAATTAACTATAAGTTATAATTTTTAAAAATAAAAAAAAGGTGGGTTGGCCCAATACGATCGTGCTCTGTGTCAGACCGGGTCATGCTGCCTAGAGGCATCTTTTTGTTGACAGGACGATGACTTCGTACATATAACACAAATACAAACACGGTAAAGTACAAATTGATTGGCATGAATTGCCTTGGTGCACATCTATTTATCGCCACCAGATGTAATCCATATGTTACTGGTTAAACTAATTATATTATATAAATGATAAAATACGACCACTAAATCCTTTTTATGTTTTTTTTGTGTCATAAATAATGTTTTTATCCATAAAGGGTCGGCAAACAATGAACTACTTTGATATGTTTGCGAGGTTTTTCTTACTAATTATTTTCTTTTTTTTTTGGATTTATGGTAGAACCCCACTGGTGTTCATAGACCTAAAAAAAAAGAAAATATATTTTCTTAGAACGCCACATCTCCCTCTTTTGGTATTATTTTCGATCATTATATCGAATAAGTAGGGTTTGAAGTATTCCTTTTGATATATTCATAATTCTAAGTCTCATGTTAATTGGTGATGAGATGATCAGGTTGCCCTATCAAATTTGAATTCGCTAACTACACCATCATCACGTCCCAGTGCAAGGGTCCAAAATACCCAGCTGACAAATGCTGTGCTGCTTTCAAGGAGTTTGCATGCCCTTATGCTAATGAATTAAACAATCAAACAAATGATTGTGCAACTACCATGTTCAATTACATCAACCTCAATGGCCACTACCCACCGGGTCTCTTTGCCGCTGAATGCCGTGAAGGCAAGGAAGGAATTGAATGTCCCGATACTCCTCCGGCTCCATAGTCCGCAAATGACACCTCAACGCTGCCCACATATATCAGAACCACATTTACCTTATCAATTTCTGTTTTCTTGAAGCCAGCTACATTTCTCCAATAAGAGCCTAGCTCCAAGGAAGAAGTTACTTCTTTAGATCGATGGTTCGTACAATGTAAAAGTTAGCTGCTGTTATCTGTTAATCAATAAGAAGGGGTTGTAAATGTGCAGTCATTATTGTGTTTTTTTTTCAAGTTTTCAAGAGCAATAAGTGAGACATCTGTTTATAATATATGCTAAAGCTAAGGGTCTCTTTGGATACAAAGTAATTAAAGGTATTTGATAAAAAAATATAATATGTGATGTAAGATTTTATAAAATGGTATTTGGATGCTAATTATATTAAATAAAAAATTAGAATTTTTGGCTTACTCTATGATAAAAAATTTATGAGGTCTCCCCTCCTAATGTTTTTCATTAGGCTTGTACGTGATAAAATATATTTATAATCGAGAAAAAAATACTCGTTGAATGAAAGATTGATAATTAAAATATATATTTTGCAATTAAAAGAAAAAAACTATCACTGTGAGTTTATTAAATTGCTATACTTTTGTTAAATATAAAAGGAAAAGTATATATATTTCATTCCTTTTCTGTGAGATGTTTGTTTTGATTTTTTTTCTCTTATTATTAACTTTTGTTAGCATATAATATATATTTGTATTAATTTATTATTATCTAGTCCAACCATCTGATCTAATCAGTTCAATCAGTTTAACCTTATCTGGAGACATTTTCAGATCATTCACCGATCCAGTTTTACAATCTTGGATATGATAAAACAATTGCTTCAGCAGTTTCCTAGCATAGTCATTGCCAGGGACTAACCTAAGGTAGTATGGCCCCCACCTATTTCATATGTAATTAGGTATAAAAATATGAGAAAAATAAAAAAAAATATAAATTTATACATATGACCCCTCATATTTTTTGGGTTGATCCATTACTGGTCATCGCAAGTCAAGATGGCAAAAGTTCCCGAGAAACAAAATTTTGTTGTTTATCTTTTTCA
>LTAE01004113.1:2239-29457 GCA_001647135.1 Pontederia paniculata | reverse complement strand
CTACTTGCGGTCAACCACTCTCCTGTCTGCCGTCTGCCTTGGTCGTCCGTTGCTTCTACACTCAGAGCCTTCGGACGTCCACATCAGCCTTGGCAATATTCTGGTTGTCCACTGTCTCCACCTTGAGCTCTTTGAACGTCCATTCCCTTTATCTTCAGATCTTCAGTCATCCGCTCTTCAACCTCGGAAGACCTCTCCTCTGCTTAGCCAAGACCCTTCTTCGATTAAGTCTTCATTGGGCGTCCACTTCTCCTTGGACCGCCCATTCTCCATCCTCTGGTTATAAGGTGTTGCCTTCGGTCGCCCATTCTCATCATCGGGCGACCTCTCCTGTTAAGCCCATTTCTTCGGTCGTCCCCTTTATATCTTTGGTCGACCGTTCATCTCTTTGCTCCTCCTTATAAGCATTCTCCTTCAATATTGGTCGACCACTTCATCTGCTTAGGACGACCTCTGTACACATAGAGTTTCTTTGATATGTATCTTGTGTACATAGGTCGTCCATTCCTTTAGCTTCGGTCGACCTTTCATATTCTGAACTTGAATATTCTGTTTCAGAAATCAGCTCAACAAGTTCATTAGTTCAAAACTAAGTTTCCATACAAATTTGTGATCATCAAAATAATCTCGGGATCCTAGATTCAACAGAATAAAAATTGCAATATATACAACATTAATAACTGCAAATAGTCAAACAAGAATATATTAAATATATACAGCATATTTCGATTTCATTCTTAATTTTGATTGTTGTTTACATTGCATTTGATGGGGCACATATGAAAGAAGAGCAACAGGACAAGACCTCCAAAGTATGCACGAAAGACACTAGAGACGAGACAAGGCAGATAGACAAAACCTGGAATATATGTTCATGTTGCATGCTTAGATAACTTTAAACCAACCAACTTTTTCATTGAACTTTTTATTCAAATGATCCTCGATACTATAGTTTTCACATATATATTTATTTCATATGTGTACACATGATCAATTGTAACTTGTAAGATAACCAAAAGTGTACATTCCTGTACTCTGGTTTTCTTATGATGATTTATAGTGGAAGGAACTTTTATATTCTGCCAACAAAGTTGGTATTCAAATATGCAAAATGGTCTATAAAGCACATCTTAGGAATGTGAATTAGTACCAACTGCACTACGACATTAATATGTTATAACCACAATTATCAATCATGGGGAATGGTCTATTTCTGCACAAGAACACTTTGCTCTACAGCTTATAATACTTTATTATTGGCCATTATGAAAACGGGAGTCATAGTAAATCATACCTTAAACTTCTTTACTACCTAATAATTCATTTAGGAACCTTATAAATCTAGATATACTTAGAAGGCGAAAATGGACGATGGAAGTTAGTTAAATCATGCAAGTAGAGAACTGAGAAAATTAAAACAATGATGCTTCTATTGACACTCCAAAAAATACTATTGCCTTTAAACATTTTTACCCATAATAATTGTTACTTTATTATTAACATATCTCGTTAACTTTTGAATTTGTATTTTAAACTTTTTGATGATTGGTGCACTTGAATATTTTAAGTTAAAATTTAGTTGACTTTTGTTGTAATTAATTAATTAATTTAATATGAAGTGATCACATGTTAATTCAAAATGTAATGACTTAAGTTATGCTACAATAACTCTAATGTATTTTCCTTCATGTTTCATGGGTTTTTAAGATTCTAAATATATTTTTTTTCCTTGACATTAAACAAAGTTAAATTAAACTGCTCAAGATTTTAAAAAAAAGTAAAAGAAAATCAAAATGAAAGAAAATATTAATAATAAACTTTGTTTTATTATTTTGTTTGAAAAGAAAGATTTTAAATATGACGAATGTGTAAATTAAATAAAGAATAAATAGAAGTAAGGATGCGATAAAAAGTAAAACAATTCAATGGAATTAACTTGAAGGACAATAAAATGAAGTCACAATTCCTTCTATTAATATCTTCGCCACGTAAAAACTCTCACAAAAATAACTAATTAAATCACCTACACAAATAAAGATTTATCGAGTCAAGATATAATTCAAATTCGCATTAATGCTTTAGACCCAAAAGACATTTTCACTATGCTAATAACATTATCACTTTATTAGTCTACTTGCAAAGGTTTGAAACAAAAACTGAAAAAAGAAATTAGTTTTTAAAGGAAAGGAAAATGACATTGTAGAGAATCGGCTCTAAGATATCATATTTTTATCATTCAACGAAACTTTTTTATTTAAATAAGTGCTTATCACTTTTAGAAAAATTATTTTTAAAATATACTTGCTACATAACCTAATGTATTATTTTTGTTACATATGTCAATATTAATTAAATAACGAATTTGAATATATAAACTTATTTGTGTATTAAAAATAAAACATTTTTTATAAAAAAATAAAGCCTTACAAATAAAGCGAAAGTGTTCTAAATTGTTTTACATACCATTTTTATGATTGCAATGGTTATGTAATTAATATGAATATTGCACATGAATGTTGATTTTTTTCCCATCTCAATATTCAAGACAGGATTTACAATCGCATTGACTATGGGTTAGAGTTTCAATTCACTATCGTGCTCGACTAATTTGGTGTGGCCCCAGATCGCACGCCTAGTGGGTGAAACTTTCAACGAGAATTTTCTGCATTCACAATAATCAAATTCGACACATACTTAAATGATAATTAATCTATAACACCTTGAAATTCGACCCTCCCATATGGAGAGGCCTCCTCTCATATGCACTACTACTATACAAGATTTGATCGTTCTTTTGAACAAGACTAGTCAACAATGGTGACACATCCATAGAAGAATCAAATAATAACATCAATCAAACATAATACAAAAGATGTGGAAGCCACTAAATTATCATAGTCATCAAAATATGGCTCCATAATACATATTCCAGTGGTATCTAGACTTGTACTTATTACAACTCAAAATTTGACACGATGTATAACATAATGAAATAAAAAGGAGTCATAATCCATGTGCAATAATCACCGGAGCATCATCATCACACACACCATCATTCCATCAAGCAAGAAATAAGGTACCTGCAGGATCAATGCAGGGGAAATCCTCTCCTAATTTTTTTCAAAAGCTTGTGTGAATAACACAATAATAGGAATAAGAACATCACGTTTACGATATTGAACAATGATTCCATGTAGCAAGAGAATAACTTATTCATCAAGATGGATCAAATGTAGAGCATCATAAATTTTACTTGGTAGTTCGATAGAATCTCATGTAATCATCGCTAGATGGTAAGAATCAATGGTTCAACATCACTCATGTGACTTAATGATCAATGGGAGTTTAATAACATACAACGGCATTATCATGGGAATCGATAAATCGATTGTCAACATTTATAATCGATAAATCAATAATCATCATTATGGATAAGTGATTCAATAATCATCCTTTGGAGTTGATAAATCGGTAATCATCATTTAAGAATTGGTGAATCAGTGGTTTTCATTTAAGAATTGGTACGTTGATAATCATGAAAGTTTTTTATTTAACTTCATTTTATTTCTTTATAGTGAAAGAGTTCTTCACTTTATAGAGTAATGCCATGAAAATAATACAACCATATATCGATAGGTTAGTGGTGGATCAAGCTACATCAGGTGCCCTTTTCTTATGGAAGTATGCATCACACACCTTATGTGGAATCATTTTCGTTGCATGGGATGGAGAGTCTCACACAATAGGAATAGTGGTGATGTTGTTTTGCTTTCACCGATAGTGTAGTTCCATTGTGTTAGCTTCAATAGTTCAACTACACTATTTGACCCCCGGTAATGGTAAATGATAACAATAACTCCAACGCATAGGTATAGCATGGCATCCTTCGGATTTCAATATTTAACTTTATTAGCCTATTAGCTATCTTTCGGTATTCAATGAATTCAAGAATCATAATAATTTGAATACTAGGTAATCTCTGGACGGGAACATTGATGAAAGTTTGAGATAATATAGGAAAATCAGGAGTGGTAATTAAAAATACTTTTGACAATTATCAAAGTGTACAAAGGCGTCAATATGGCCAGACCATATAGATCAATATAGTCGTATTGAGTGAGAGTGTTCGAAGGGTTTACAAATAACGAGATTTCAATAAGGTCGTATTGGTCGGTGGTACGGCCATATTGGATAGTTTGAGTAGATTTTTTGTTTGATCGTATTTCTGAATATGATCGTATTGGATTATGATGCATAAGAAAGAATATGGCCGATGATGTTTTGACTCGTCCGTATTGACAAATACGGCCATATCGATTGAACACAACTGTATTTCGGTCTGATCGTATTGACTGATATGATCATATCGGTTTTTGGGACAATTCTTGTATTATACTATCTTAAGACAAACGGTTGAAACAAATTAATACAATCATGCTTAAAGTCATATAAGGATCATATGTACTATTATCTTTGATAAGAGGAGGAAATATGAAATGAAGAATGAAAGATAAGGAAATTTTGACATGATATAAAAAAAAACGACAATGAATCTCCAATGTTCAACTTCATAAAATGATCAAGATGTGCACAAACATGGAAGAATCAGATAACAAGATTCATACAAGATTTGTTTGATGCTAAATCAGATTATAAAAAATTGCACTATATGATTTGGTTAAATACACCTTTTGGCGATTGGTTGATTCCTTGTGTATGTTCCTAATATTGGCCTCCATCGTAGTTTTCTCGAACTGCTGCTACGTCGTCGGCATCCCTCCAGCTCCTCCTTCTGTATGTTCATCCAACACATGAGGAAAATAAGAGAATTGAAGAGAGGAAAGAAAAGAACCGAAGTTGAGAAGAAGAGGAAGGAAAAAGAAATTTTCCTACAGAAAAATCATATATGGAAATTTCAAGAGATTGGGGCTAAAGTTCAAGTGTTGTAAGCATTTAGTTTCCCCATGTGACTCTTGGTCTTCCAATTAATTAATTAATTAATTATTCAGGTTATTACATAATCACTTTACTCCAAACCACTTCATCCCAATCCGTTGGTATGAATGTTGGATCCAATTGTTAGTGTTTTATTTCCCTTCATGTGTTTGGAGACTAGGTTCATCTCCATTTCCGCGTGCATTTGTAAAAATTAAAAAAAAATACTTACCCAAAATCTTATTATTTTAAAATTATTTTAAAATTATTTTATTTATTTATTATTATTATTATTATTATTATTATTATTATTATTATTATTATTATTATTATTATTATTATTATTATTATTATTATTATTATTATTATTATTATCTAGTTTTTTTTTATCTTAGAATGATTTATTTCTTAGTTAGAACCTTTCAATTGGAGTGAAACTATATCCATAAAATTTTATATAATAGCTATTTTGATATGACTAAAATAAGGTTTGATTATTTTCTTCAAATTGAGCTTCTTGTTCTTTCATCGTTGATGAATTTCATAGTG
Organism: Pontederia paniculata; assembly: GCA_001647135.1. Classification (NCBI taxonomy): domain Eukaryota; kingdom Viridiplantae; phylum Streptophyta; class Magnoliopsida; order Commelinales; family Pontederiaceae; genus Pontederia; species Pontederia paniculata. The sequence continues at coordinate 23,973 of LTAE01004113.1, read as the reverse complement.
ACTCCGGTGGATTTGCAAAGTGATTATTTTTCTTAACAAATTGAAGTAGATAATTTACAAAACGATGTCATTGATAGATTTCAAGATTTCAAGATTCTCAAATATTTCCTATATTATGCATTCATCGCCTATGTTGTCTCAGACTCATTGTTGTCAACCTACATCCATCTTCCATAATCACATTGCATCAAGTGGTATAAGAACAAACTGATTGGACATGTAGTTATCTTACATTTTGGTTGCGAAAATAATAAAAATGGATATGCTCGGCCCCTAAAGCATTGCATTCGTCAAACTATTGGTCATTTTTTGACGATTTTTTTTAAGGAGAGTTTAATATAGCAGAATCTTATTATTTTATAAAGATTTTATTAATTAAAATTATATGTAGTTTTTCTAATAATGATTTATTTGTTAATTAAATATTATAGTTGGAGTTAAACTACATCATTAAAACTTTATATAATGCTATATGAATAAAACAATATTTTCATAACCGGACCGGAGATCGAATCGGACGATCAACTAGGATCGGTTCGATCGGGTTCAACCGGATTGAACCAGATTTAATTAAAATAATATTATTTATAATAATTTGTAATATATAGTATAAATTAATATGATATAATACTAATTAAATATATTTTAAATAATGTTTACTATATGTTTAAAATATTAGTGCTTATTTAAAATGATGATGATTGATAAATTATTATATTTATTTATTATGTTATAGTAAAAATTCATATTAATTTATTTTTATTTTGATTCACTCTTAATTTGTTTATTTTATTTTATTTTAAAATATTTAACTTCTTCCTCTCTATTTCTATTAATTCTCCTCCTAAATTTTATCATTCCATTTCATTTTTCCTAGTGTTATTTTTTAAAAAGTCCTTGTATTTCTTTCAACATTTTTTGACCTTTAAGCTGAATCATTTCTTTAAAAAATATTTATTATATAAAAATTTAATGCTTATAAAAATGCATGATGGTTGGTATATTATTATATATATCATACTAATAATGTTATATTAATTATTTTAATCCAAACTATTACTAATTTTTCTATTATTTTACTTAAAATTCTTTATTTCAACCTCTTTACTTTTTTATTTTTATTTATTTTCCTTATTTATGCTCCTTCTATTTATTTCTTCCAATTTTTTTCTCACCATTTTTTTTCCTTTTTTTTCCAATTTTATTCTCACCAATTATTTTCCTTTTATAAAATTTAATGCTCACCCGAAAATTATTCTAATTGATATTATTATTATACTAATAATTAATTATTTTAATTCAAATTATTAGTCATTTTCCTGTTTTTTCACATAACTTTGAATTATTACCAAATCTTTCCTTCTTTCTAATTTTCATTTATTCTCCTCCAAATTCATTCACATTTCCAAATTTGCTTTTAATAATTGTTTTCAATTATTTTCCTTTTATGCATTTTTTGCTTCCGTTTCTGTAATTAGTTTCCATTTTTATTATTTTTTTTAAATTCAATGTTGAATCCGGTTCTGAATCGGTTCGTCGGTTTTGGCCGGTTCGAACCGGTTCTATCCGGTTGAACATTATTTTTGGTTTTTAACTAAAATCGGACCGACCCAGCCATCTATTCGCGGTTAAACCGGTCCGGTCCAATTTTAATAACATTGGAATAAAATAAGGCTTTGGTTATCTTTCTCAAATTCAACTTCATGTTCAGACATTATCATATGAATTCATGATATTTTCGATTGATTTTAGAGCAATTATTTTTTGTATAAATTCACGAAATTGTTGGTGGACTTCATGTTCACCTCGCCTTATTGCCATCGTCGTCCGCTTACATGCATCTTTCGTGACTCCGTCACTTATAGTCTCATTTGAGTTTTTTTAATTTTTTAAAGACAAATAGATTAAATTTAATAAGAGTACAAAGCTAAATGCATTATTATAAATAATTATCTTTTAGGTATTTGTGGTTAAATGAAAGTTTTTTTGGAAAGTTGAGAGAAGGCATTTGGTAATATTGAAGTTTAGGGGATGTAACAAGAATATATGTATAGTTAAAGAAAGGATTATTATAGAGTTAATGCAATAAAAAAATATACCGAATGTTTTGATTTGTATTTAATTATTAGGTTTTTTTTGTAGTTCAAATAAACGAAGTTGAAATTTGCAATTTGGACAGTTACACAAGGCAACATATTCTAGGCCCATTTGATGAGGCCGAAATGATTCGGTTGCGTAATATGGACCCAAATACTAATCATATTATGTAATTGTCTTTTTAGCGTTAAAATTCGAAAGTGGATTCAATAACAATTAATAAAGTTTACTTTATAATTAAAATTTGATTCAAATGTTAAATTATATATAAGCATATATGTTCACGCTAAGTACATCTACTTTGAGGGTTCTAAATGAGTAGGGTTCTGCACACTTATTTTTCTTAAAAACATAAAGAAATAAGGGATACGTAGATTTCTCTTTCTTTGCTCCATATACGTGAAACATCATTGATTTCCATGTTAACAGGTCAGATATGATATATATACATATATTAAAGTATTTAATCATGTATCAATATTAATATAAAAATTTATAATGCTCCCTACGAATGGAGCTTCATTCCCAATATATAAAAAGTGAACAAACATTTTCTTTTTAAACCAAAATTTGGAAACATCTCCATAAACAGTGGCCAATTGCCCACATATAATTCAGAGTTCCATCTTTTGTTACTTTGTCCATGTCAATAATTGAGGAAATAAAATAAATTTGTATCGAAAAACAATAAAGAATAATTTTCTTTCCATTGCATAAATAAAGCAACACAAAAATCCCAAACTATAAATTCAACTCAAAATCGAATTAAATTAACCAGTTTATGATGTCAATAAGTAGTTGTTGTTTGACTTAGCTGATAAAAAATAATCGATAAGCACTGATATTGATAAAAATTTTAAGTTTAAAATTTATTTCAAAATATAAATAGTTATATATTTGAATAAAAATTATCACGATAAGTGATTATAATATTTATTAAAATAAATACTAAGTAAGATATCTTTGAAGTTAATTTAGTTTAATTATATTAAAGAATTTAAATAAATATTAGTAATTAATATTTTAATCTAGTATTATATTTATAATTTATAAAATTACTAAAAAACCTTTTGTATTTAAAATGTTAATGTATTTATATTTTAAAAAAATAAAAATGTAAACAAAAAATATTATATGATAATAATTCAAAAATATGAATAAAATAATTAAAAAATAAGTCAACAATCTTAAAATAAACAAGAAAATATCGCTTATTTTTTTCAACTTATAAGTTGTTCCTTAACAACTTATATCTTTTTATTTATTAAATATGAATAATTTTTAAAATTAATTTATAAATAACTTTAAACTACTTATAAATTAAGTTTATAGTCAAACATGCTTATAATAATCTACTATAATAAAAGTTGCATCAAACATTTATTTTCAATAATATTTTAAAGAATTGTATATTAACCGAAAAAAGAATACTTCTTTCAAAAAAATGGGATATTTTTTAGGGAGAATTCTTTTCGTATTTTGAAATATAAAATATATTTAATTAATTCTTTATTAATAGTGACGTTTCCGGAATTTTGATTATTAACTAAATCATGGTAAAGGAGGCTTCTTTTGGTTAGGAAAAAACAGACACTGCTTTTTTGCTAAGATATTGGCCCTCTCCTGTCAATATTAATTCATAACGAATTATTACTTTCTCAGTGTTTGATATGGTCATGCGTTCACAATTTCTTCTAGGGTTACTCTTTTTAAATTTAAACAAAATTGATTTGACAATAACTGGGCCAGGGTTTAATGTCAATTAACAATGCACAAGCATACTTTTCGTGCTTTACTTAATTATATGAGTTGTTCAATTCTGGCCAACGAAGAAGGCTTCCATGAAGCCTCCTCGAATGTTGAGGTTGACCCAATAGGCAAATGTAGTCGTCTCAACTGTATTTTCCAACAAAAAATCAATAAAATAATCTAATCAATTATTAGTAGATGGTGCATCCACATGTAATGCTATTCATGTCCACAAGAACAAGGACACAGTATTAATAAGTCACATTATGGCACAGTTCAATCCACGACAAGGTCTGGAATTGGGTTTGATTAGGGCTATATATATATATGAATAATCATTATCAATATTATCAACGATAATTTAATTTTCTCAAAGGTTTCTAGTTCGAATTAATCGAAGCATAGCTGTCAAAACTATGAAGACAATTTAAAAGAATCATTATTAATATTATTTTATTGTGATAATTAGATCATGTGATGAATAGCACGTTTTTACTTAAATTATGAGTTTGATATATTATGAGATTATATTTTTAATTTATCCTGTTATGTTGAAAACATATTGTAACACTCTAGGAGAAGAAAGGACACGGATTGGACCTGTATAATAAAGTCATAATTTTGTTGAATTTTGATTTTAGTTTCGTTTTAGTTTAATCTAAAGCTCTAAATTTCTCTATATAAATTTCAAGGTCACTAGATTATTTTTCAAGATCTCATTATTTTCCTTTTTTAGTCATCTCTCTCTCTCTCTCTCTCCTCTCTTTTTCTTTTCCCTCTCTCCCTCTTTCTCTTTCAATCTTGAAGGATGCCAATGAGAGGGCACCAACGATCATCCATAACACAAGTGAAGGAGGAGAGGATCAGGAGATAAAATGAAGAAAATTAAAATACGCAATATCGACAATAGATCGATGAACAAAGTATGTACATAGGTGTATTCTCTTTAGATACAAAGTTGATAGAATATGCATGCTAAGCTTGATACATAGAGTATAATTTTTACAATAATATACGGATTTTCAAGTCTTAGATAGATCTTGAAATTCTTAAATTCTGATTTGGTTGCATGGATAATTCTCCAAAAATAGCATATTTTTAATCATTGAAAATAAAGAAGTCATGACCTGCACGGTCAGACATGGGCAACGTTCCTCTTGGACACGGACCGTAGGGTTAAACTCTAGCCACCACGTCAACCATGAACATGACTTGAGAGATCGTAACACGGACCGCGTCCCACTCGGACATAGCCCACGCAACCAAAATGAAATCCATAAACGCGTTGATCGTGAAACAAGTTTGCATCAATACAAAACACAGTCTGCATCTCCCGAACACAAAGATTGGATTTCATATTAAATTGGGATAAAAATATTTATGACGACGCACTGCTCAGGTCGCTCCGAACACATCCGAGTTGTGCCTTAAATTATTAAGATAAGAATGTTAAATTGGAATTAGGGTTGAAACGACCTGCGTCAAAAGGATCAATATGACTCGTAGATGCACCTCGTGGGCGCATGGATGGGACACTAGTCGTGTCGAACCCTGACACGGCCACTATAAGTATGTTAATCTATCAACCATAGGTGGAACATGGCCTGGGTTAGAACCTAACACAATCCGCGTCGGAATTGTTAACCTATTTATGTGACCTACTAGCACACCCTTTGTCCAAATAAAGATTTGTAACCTAATAATGCATAGATGGAACACATACCATGTCAAACTCTAACATGATTTGTGTCATGACTTTGTATGTCGAAGTATTTTACACCTTAGAACACAATCCGAGTTCATATCAGACACAGTCTGTGTCTACCAAGCTGATATTTATAATATGAGTTTTATATTGCATTGAAAATCCTAGACTGTCATGTGTGATCATAAGGATTTATGTTGGGTAAAAATAAAGGTTAAACAAGATAAATGAAGTAAAGGTGAAGTTGTCACGTATTGCATAGTTTTGAGAATCATTGTTATATTTATTACATAGTTAGGGACTAATAGTGCAGCTACATCGAAGCTACTTAATTCTTGTTGTCTGGCCTTCTCCTCGCCTTGCAAAAAGATGATTCTCAAGCATCCTCCCCCTTGAAGACATCCATCATGGTTTGTGCACCACCACTGACTATTGTATGGTGCACCTCCTAAGAGCTCATAAGTTTTATTTCAAAGTCATTACAAAGTCACCTCAAAGTCTCTAATAGGATAAGTTAAAGATAAGAACATTGCATTGATCAAGAGTATTGAATGACAATCAGAGCATTGCATTAATGTGGAGCATAGTATTGCACAGATCTCGTATACAATGTTATATTGATACAAAGCATTGTATGGAATTAAAATATTGCATTGCATTGATCAAAAGTATTGTATGTAATGCAAAGTATTGCATCGACTCAAAATATTGAATGAAAAACTAGAGCACAATATTAATCCAAGGTATTGTATAAAAAAAATCAGAGCATTGTGTAGAAAGAAAATTAATGCATTGATCTATAGCACTGAAGAAAAATCATTGTATCTAGAGTATTGGCCTTTATAAGATAGCACATATCATTGTATGGTCTATTAACTACTATCAATTGTGATTTGATATCTTACAATCTTGATTCATTTTCATTCTATCATGATTTTATATACCATTATATGGTCTATTGCCTTACATACTAAGTATTATAGCTCACTATACAATTGTCTCTCCTATATTAGATCCTACAGGTTAAAGGTCTATATAGATGATAATGGTTGCACATGGATGATGATCCTTGGTTAGATGTCTTCCTTAGTTTACACTTCATTAAATTGTAACCTTTTTTGAACTATATTTAGTCATTGTTTAGTTGGAGACATTGAGTATTTATCACTGACTTCATACTTCTGCATGTTATAAAGGAGTTTCTTTAGTTTACTTATTGGGTTATTTTCATTTTCCTTCATTAAACTATCATAAAATTTCATATCTACCCTTAATTATAAAAACAGACAAAAATAGGTTTAAACTTTTTTCGATTGGCCATTATCCATTCATCTAGTTTTAAATTTACTCAAATTATTTTGATTTATTAAATTACCAATTTATCCTCATCTTCTTTCATCTCTCTCTCTCTCTCTCTCTCTATATATATATATATATATATATCTCTACGAGTGTGCGTCCGGTCGGCGCTCGTGGAGAAGAGAAAGAGGGAAGGAGAGAAGAAAGAGAAAGAGAGAGGAGAGAAGAGGAGGGTAAATTAGTAATTTAATAAATAAAAAATTAAGTAAATTCAAAATCAGCCGATTGGATACAACTGGTCAATTGAAAAAAAATTAAACTTACTTCTGCTTGATTTTATAATTTAGGAATAGATTTAAAATTTTACGATAGTTCAAAGAAGAAAAATGAAAATAATTCTTATTTGTTTTATATTTTTATTGACTAGTTAAATAGTCAATCATATAATTAGAGCATAGTATAAATGTGTTAGTGTCTCTAAGAAAATATTTTGCCTTCTAAGACATTATACATATTGTCTTGACGATGCCGCAACTAACTTTATATCAACCATCATGAATCCATTATTAGGTGGATTGAAGTAGTTTGCTAGAAGGCAAAATTTAGAGAGAAATATATTCCTTAGGTTGTCTTATACATATAAGGCAAAAAATTTGGCATATCACGGGTATTAACACTACACCTAGGAGTGTTCATCGGGTCGGATCGACCCGATAAACCCGACGATCCGAACCGATCCAATCTCAATTGGGTCGGATCGGATCGCTGGTCGGGTCAAACCCGAACCGACCCGACCATAACCCGATCATCAACGGGTCGGGTACGAATTTCAATTTTTCGAACCCGATCAACCCGACCCAACCCGATGACCCGAACTTTTATATATTTTTTATTAAATTTAAACTAATTTATTCTTAATAAGAATTTTATAGTACTTTAAAATTAAAGTATATTACAAATTTATACTTTATATCCTTTAAATCATTATAAAACATTGAAAAAAATATATTTCTTCATTTTTTTAAATATAATTAATGTTAAGTATTATAAAAAAATAATTGAAAATATATGAAAAAATTCAATCGGATAAACCGATGACCCGATCCGATCCAACCCGACCCAATGAAGGTCGGGTTGGATCGGATTCGATGACTATTTTGTCATCAACCCGACCCAACTCAACCCGAACAAAATCGATCGGGTTGGATCGAATTTGGGTTCGGATCGGGTCAAACCCGACCCGTGAACACCCCTAACTACACCCACATATGCAATGTGTACCCAAGATATCTAGACGTGATCAGCTCCAGATCTAACAACCAGCATCAGAAGCGCTCCACAACACTGCATGATACATGCCACAAATGTAGCCACGTCCAACAGCAATGTCTACAGCTATGCACCATATCATTATACATAGCTTGATGTATCATTTGATTATATTGTGGAAAATCTATGTAGTTCAATAACGGGATTCTCTATATTTTTGTACTTGGACAATTCTAGTCCTTCTAATTAGAATGAGTAGTTTTTCCAATAAAGTTTATAGGATGAGACCGAATGGTTATGGTATATATTTTCTTAGGTTGGATGGACAACCAAATCGTTACACGATGAACACATTATGCAAAATAATTAATTATATTTTTCCTATGTGAAACTAAGTACTGAGAAATTTTGTGGGCATTAGTTGAATCAGCTTGTGCATTTCTTTAGACTTGATCAACTGATGTTGAATTAATATTTACAAAATATCAAAGCGTTTGTCAGTTAAATATTTAATGACAATACCATGTTCAAATACAAGAAAAATTTCCATGGGATGAATGAATCTTTAACAATTGGTATACATAATATATATAATGGAAACATTCTGCCAAAAACAAATATTTCAAACACAAGAATAATTCAATGTCCAGTAATTTCCTCACTAATTTCATATTGCAAATACAACAATTACCCAATAAATTCTTGAATAAAAAAATTTGACGAGAAAAAGAAAACATAAAAATATACGACTCGAGTATTCACAGTTTGAGGAGGAAAATTCGCATCCATCCAAATCCTAATGAACGGCAAAGATCTAAATGAATCCTGTACAGGGAAAAATAATATTGCATCCCCGTGGTCGTTCGTACGACGCGTTCGCATAAATTGTACTCTTATGCGGCTGTTGGCTCCGCAACGCTCGCGGTGGCGGCGGACAACCTCGCCGTCCGTTCAGCCTCGACCGCCGCTGCCCACCGGCGGCAGATCCTACCGAGGGACGCTGCCTTGCGCCGCGCCCGCTCGGTGCCGGCACCCATAAGCTCCCAGATGGCCCACTCGATCCTCGGCACAGCGGCGAGCTCTGCCACCGCCTGGCCGCCCATTCGCCGGCACACGATGACCAGGGCGGCCGCAGCGTTCTCCCTCGCCCAGTCCGTCGACGTTGCAAGGCGCATCATATTTGCAAGCTTCCCTACCGCGCCCTCCGCAGCCCACACCGCCTCCACACCTCCCCTTTTCGCCATTGCCGCCACCACGGCCACCGCCTCCGCTGCCACTTCGGCCACGGACATAGCTTCCAGCGCTGCCTCCACCACCCTGCCCTCTACCAGTTTCGCGATGTTCTCCCGATCACCGGCGAGGCCCAGGATCGCGGCCATCGCGTCCTTCTTTGTGCTCACCGGGCCGGTTCTGAACAGCTTGACGAGCTCCTCCACCACGCGCGGTTTCCTCCCGAGCTTTCGGCGGTAGGAGTGCACGGTCGACAAGCTTAGAACAGTGGCCGCCGCGTTCTCCTTCGCGCGCCACGAGTGGCCGTCGGCAAGGACTCGTACAATGCCGTCGACTCCACCGTCCGCGTGCATGATGCGCTTCTTGTTGGCCTCCAGTATCGAGAGGTTGAGCAAAGTCGTGACGGCGTTCGTCTGGAGTGCTGCGTTTTCGGAGCGAAGTAACGGGACCAGCAACGGGATCGCCCCCGCCTCGGCAACGAAGGCGCGGTTGTCCGATGCAGACTTGGACAGCTGACGGAGCTCGTGAACGACCCGGCTGGCGCCCTCCGTCGACAGAGAGCCGGCGAGCTTCTCCACAAGGAATGACGCTGTCATGCGTGCGGCCTCCATGGCCGCCTTGTTGTTGGAGCTCGACGAGATGGCGCTCCCGCTGCTGGTGGAGTCGCTCTTCTTGCCGCTGCCGGCTTCCGATCCTTCAAATGGGACGTTGTTCTCGCGGCACCATTTGGCGATGAGATTTTTCAGGGCGCGGTTCGGGACGAGCTCCAGGTGCGCCAGGGTTTGGGCGGTTTTGGGGCACGTTGTGTGGCCGGATCCAATCCACCGGGTGATCGACTCCCTGTCGTAGGTTTGCCCCGTGGCGACGACTACCGGGTCCTTCATCAGGTCCAGCGAAATGGGGCACCGGAAGTCCATCGGCACCGAGAGATCTGCTGCTGTCGCCGCCGCGGCGGCCTCCGTAGACAGGGACGATGAAGACGAGAAAGAGGCGATCTTGGAGGACGAATCCGATCTCGGAGTGGACGCGCCGAACAGGACGCACTTAGCATAGCGGAGAAGCCCAACGAGCGCCACCATCGCAGGCAACCACTTCTCGTCCGCGGGTGCTCGGTCGCCGATCTCCCGCTCGAGGCATTCGATCTCGTCGCGGCATCCCCGCGCATCGTCGAGGCCCAGCCTTCGCAAGATACCCTCCAGCGTTGTGCGGCCGGGGACGATCTCGCGCTCGACGTCGGCAATGACGGTGAGGATCTCCGTGCGGAGAGCGTCATCCGCCGGGTCGACGGCGGGAGACGAGCGCCGGGACTGCCGCCGCAGGAGCCCGACGAGGTCGCGGACGTCCTCGGCGATGGGGAGCTCCGCCACCGGGAGGATGTCCAGCAGCGTGGAGAGATCCTTGGTCAGCTCGTGGAAATCGTTGGCGGCGGATTCCACCTGGAGGAGGAGCCGCCCGCGGCTGCGGGCGGAGAGGTCGCCGAGGAGGGCCTTGAACCGCTGAAGCGCGAGGAGGATCTCCCGGAGGCAAAGGGAGGCCGACCGCGGCAGCGGCGGCGCCGCGTCGTCGTCGAACACGTGGAGGAGGTCCTCGAAGAGCACGGCGAGCAGCTTCGCCTTGCGCGCGACGGAGGCGAAGTTCCTGCAGCTGACTGCCGCCGCACCCGTCGGGGAGGCGAGGGCGGAGTCGAACTGGGAGATGTCGCGGGCGAGCCGGAGGAGGGAGCGGAGGAGGTCGCCGTCGGAGGGATCGGGGGGAGGAGGAGCAGGAGAGAAGTAGGAAGCAATCGCCATGGAAGAAGAGGACTCTTGTTGTATAATTTTTGTTTGCTGTTGTAGGCTTTTGATCGAACAAATGAGGGGCGAGAAGAAGGGCGGTGGATTTATACGATGAGGGAGGAGGAGGAGGAAGAGGAAGAGGAAGAGGAAGAGGAAGGTTTGCTTGCTGGGTATTAATTTTGGATTGGTTCGCGTAAGTTGCGACATAGTTATAAATCGCGTAAAAGGAAAGGGTGGTGTGCGGAAGTTGGAATGACGGCTGTTATTATATTATTATTATATTATATTAGAAAATGTTGTATGGGTCGTGTATTTGACAAGTTATTATTATTGTGAATTATAAATAATAATAAGATGTGGCCGCCAGAAAAGAAGAGGTTTGGATTTGGTTGGCTACGGCTATGAGCTGGTTGTTACTAGGAAACGGCGATCTGATTTTTAACAGGGTGATCAAAATAAGGATTGGACCCGGTTTTGCTGTGAGTCGATCAGTAGAGCGAATTGATTTAGAGGCTGTGCCGATAAGTAATCAACTTATCAATTATTTTAAAATTACCTCAGTGTTGATAGAGTTTAAATATGCCTGATAAATAGTAAAATTTTTAAATAAAAAACTATTTTATCCATAAATTATTTAAATTTGACCAAATAATTTACCTATTTACCTTCGTTTTTAAAATATCCTATTACTTTTTAAGGATAGTTATGTAGTTTAAATAAATAAATTATTTTATCATCATTTTAGAACCAAACACATAGTTACTTATTTTTTAAAATAAATTTAAACTTATAAGTCTTATAATTTATAAGTTATTTTGCATCAGTAAATCCAAACAGACTCTTAGAGTTTTTTTTTCTTTTTTATTGGGTTACTATTCTCCACCAATTTAATTTATTTTGAATCTTAATACTACTTTGAGCGGAACTTCATGTATGCACTATTTTTTTATTTTTTAATATAATGTTTTTTCTCCACAAAACATAATTGTGTGTTAATTATAATTTTCATAGCAAAAACTTGGTATACACAATAGTGATTTACTAAGTCTAAGGAAAAATTTTCAAATCACCCAAAGAAAATCTTAGGGCTTGTTTGAATTATAATATATAAGAAATTAAGTGGAAGAAGTGTGGGTGGAATAAGCTAAATCATATTTGAATAAAAAAATTAAAGGAGTCATAAAGAATTTGGCTCATATCTTCAAATTTCAAATATTTCATTCCACCAAATTGATGAAATTAAAGAGAATGAAATTTTTCTTTAATAACTTTTTTAATTATCTTATAATTCATTTAAAATGATATTCTTCTTTATATTATTTTGATTTATGTTAGAGAAATATTTGAATTGAGTTCGTTTGTTGATTTTATTTTTTTATCTTATTTTAAAATTATTTAATAATTATATTTGTTTAATTTCTATTTATACATATTTATTTTTTTCAGGCTAATTTTTTATCATAAGATTTTAAATCTATTGAATGCCATCACAAGTTTCTTTTTAAATTAATTATTTTTTATTCAATCTGAGATAAACAATCATTTTATGATCATTTTTACTTTAGCATCTTAAAATATTGTCATTTAAACAATATTTTTATTGGTGTAATGATAATATTAATTTTTCACTCTTTTTTTTGTTTATCTCTCATTTTTTTATATTTTTATATTTATTTTTAAGAGTAAAAAGATAAAAATATTGTGAAAGAGAAACAAAATATATCGAGAGAAAAAAAATAAAGATAAGAGGATAATGTATAAAGAGATACAAATAATGATAAATATATAAATATTATAGTAAATCAAATAAATATATAATAATATTATATTTATTAAGGGTCATAAATAATTATATATAATAAAGGGTATAAATGATTTTTACTTAAATTATTCAAACATAACATGGTTTAGTTTAACTCATTCACCACTATAAAATTTTATTCAAACATGAGCTTAATAATAATCCACCAAACTCTACCGCCCCATTAATTAGTTCCCAAACAAAGTCTTAATCTAAATTAAATTTCTTTTTCATTATCATTACAACACTTTCACTCTAACAAATTTTTGGTGACCTTGGTTGTCAGTTGATTAAAGCATATCTCAATGAGTGTGTTTGGTTGGGAAATAAGATCATGACTAAAAACTTATTTCTTACTTTTTAACCAGACACCTCAAATGCCATCAGATGGGCCCCCATCATTAGTTGCATGAATGGAAGAAGATGAGATTTTTGTATTCCCAAGCGATCTTGGAATTTTTTGATCTCCTTGAATTAGGGTTTGGGGAATATGTGTAACACCTGGATCTGTTAACCCGCAAGCCCGCAACCCGGATCCAATAAGGAGGAAAGATACTATAAATATAACATAGGGTTTTGAGCCACAGATTTTTACTGTTTAGAGTATTCTGTGGTCGGCCCTAGGTAAGATGGACCCATCCTCCTCTCCCCTGTTCATGTCATTTTCTTTTGTTTCTCATCCTTGTATTTTTGTGCGGCCTAAGGGAAGAAGATCCTCCATCTCAGTAGGAGAAACGCCGGAGAGGACGTCCCCAGAAGAGTAGACCGAATCCAGAAAAAACCGAAAGTATGTCCCTAGCGGATTCTTAGTACATAAAGTATAGTATGTTAGATCTGCATGTATTGAATTTCTAGTAGAACGATCTCATTTTGTATAGTATATCAAATCTGCATGTGTTGGATTTCTAGTAGAACGATCTCGTTTTCGTATAGTGTGTCAGATCCGCATGTGTTGGATTTCTGGTAGAAGTATCTCGTTTTTTGTCTTATGTAACAGGCCGCAACGATTCGGCACGGGCGACCAATCACGCCAGGCAGCGTAGTGTGGACGACCGAACACGCCAGGAGGCGTGGTGCGGGCGTCCGAATATTGTTAGATATGTTCAATGCGAGCGTCCGAGCACCCCAGATGAGGTGGTGCGGGCGACCGACGTATCCCAGACAGCACAGTGCGGGCGCCCGAGTACCCAGATGATGCGGTGCGGACGATCGACGTATTCCAGACAGCGCAGAGCGAGTGTCCGAGTACCTAGATGATGTGGTGCGGACGACCGACGTATTCCAGACAGCGCAGAACGCGCGTCCGAGCACCCAGATGATGTGGTGCGGGCGAACGACGTATTCCAGATAGCGCAGTGCGGGCGTCTGAGCACCCCAGATAATGTGGTGCGGGCGACCGATGTATCCCAAACAGTGTAGGGCGGATGTCCGAGCACTCATATGATGTGGTGCGGACAACCGATGTATTCCAGACGATGTAGTGCGGGCGTCCGAGTACCCAGATGATGCGGCGTGGACGACCGATGTACTCTAGATGATGCAGGGCGGGCGTCCGACGTTTCAGTCGATGCGGTGCCGGCGTCCGAACACTCCAAGCGTTGCGGCAGGACGACCAAACACTCCAGGCATTGCGGTACGGACGACCGGACACCCAGACGGTGCGGTGCGGATGACCGAAGCACTCCAGGCATTGGACGACCGAACGCTCTAGACGTTGCGGTGCGGACGACCAGACATCCCAGATGGTGTAGTGCAGGCGACCGAGATACTCCAAGCGGTGCAGAGCGGACGATTGAAAGATTCCCAGATAGTGCAGAGCGGGCGATCGGTCAGGCATGCAACATGGTATGCAACAGAGAGCATGATCCTTTATCGATCATGGGTTGTATTCTGATCACACGGTCCGGGATCCAGACTCAATAACACAATGAAATCCTTGATTTAATAATTAAGGACCTTGTTGTGGTAAGGGTGCAAGACTAATAACCTAAGTAGGACGTCGACCATTGTTTAGGAGCCGCCAGAGTTAATATATAGGGCGGGTAGCGTGGCTGCTACCTGGTTCCTGTTGTTCAGCCTGCTCCCGCTGTTCAACGAAGAGGATTCACATGCATCCTCCCCTTTTTTGGGCATTGACCGTGGTAGTGCACCACCACTGGCGGTCGGCGTACCTGGAAGACTCATGAGCAATTGATTAATTTACTCCAAAGTCACCTGAATACATTAATGGGATAAGATCTAAGATTGTTGCAGAAATTCATATTAAAGTACTTACATAAATCTTGTTCATGTTCTGATGTTGTTCCAGAACATTTCATATCATCCTGATGCTGCTCCAGGATATGATGATCATATCTAGGTTCTGATGTTGTTCCAGAACATTACATATAATTCTGATGTTGTTCTAGGATGTGTTGATCATATCTACGTTTTGATGTTGTTCCAGAACATGATGTATAATCCTGATGTTGTTCCAGGACATTCCTTGAGGTTGTTCTAGGGTATTTTTTATTTCTGAACATTGATAACTCTATCTGATGTTGTTCCAGGATAGATGGTAGGTATGACCCCTGATGTTGTTTCAGGAGAGTATGACCTTAACCTTATATTTAGAGCAGACATAGAGTTTGATATCTACTGTTATGACTATTGATCTGAATAGAAAGGCATACCTAAATTACATATTCATGTTCATATCTAATTGCTTTTTTTATGTACTTGTTGCCTTACATACTGAGCGTTTTATGCTCATGGGATATTAATTCTCCTGTGTTGAATCCCACAGGTAACTAGGCTGTGGTGGATTGTTGATGCTGGTGGTGTGTGCGACAGCAAATGCTCGTGGTGGATATTATCTGCACATAGATGGGCATTGGAGTCTTCTCTATCATTGTGTCTCCTTATTTTATGATTATTGAGTTGTATGACTATCAGTCAGGATGTTTATACTCTTTGTTGTTGAGAGACATGTAGACTCCTTATTTGTTTATCTTTCACATTTTTATTCATTGAACCCTTTAGTAATTCCAGCTTTGTTCCTTTTCCTTATATTATTCCAAAATTTTTATTGACTAGTCAAAGGGTCAATGCATAGTCAGTCAAAGTAGCGTCCCCAGGTCCACATCTTGACCACGTGGCGGGTGTTGATTTGAGGGTGTTACAATATGTGCTGGATTAATTTTTTTTAATCCAACAATATTGCCAAAAAGGGCCAACGAGCATAACATGCGTACAAAAAGAATCAAATTAGAATGTTTGTCAAAAATCCATATAAGATTTTAGACTTGAAGTTATATTTATAGCCTATTTAATGAGACTATATTTTCTTATTTAATTATACTTTTTTATTTTTTATTTAGTTAGTATTTTATTTATTTTTAGCATTTAATTTTTTGATAACTTTAAAAGGCAATAAATACGGAGAAAATATAATCTCTATAATCATTCTCAATAATCCATTATTTAGGATGGCTTGCATCATTTGTCTTTTGGCAAGCCCGTGGAGGGTCTTAGAGATCCACTACATACGCAGGGCATCGCGTAGGCGTGTGTCACCGCGACAGTCATTGTGGCATGGGTGGTTGCATGGAGATCATAGGAAGGACTTCATATGGGTATGTGGCACCACACAAGTTGCATGTCGCATTACATCGCATGGGCAAACAGATGTCACGTATGGTGGATGATGTGCGGGCAAGCAAACTAGACCACATCAACTACAAATGGTTTAGGTAAGTCTGTACATTTGAATTTGCGGACGGGCCAAGCGAGTCACGTTCATCTAAATTCGCAAGCGAGTTGAGCTCATTTGTATTTATGGAAATATTACATCTATCTGAAACTATAGGTAAACCTTATTTATGTGTTCTTTTTTGTGTGTTTGATCTTCTTTCTCATTTAATATTCGTAACAAATTAGTATCAAAATTATGCAATTTGGTATCATCCTTAATAAACTAGTGTTGTAGTAATTTTCTTTGGTACCATCCATAAAAAAGTTATTTATCATTTCATCCCTAACTCTCATGTTATGAATTAATTTAAGACAAACTGTGTTTAGATCGAACATAAATTCAATAAAGTTTAAGATCAGTACATTTTATTAGGACTCCAAAACGAATTTTACTAATGGCTCGGCTTTAAGCAAGACTTGGATCATTGTAAAAAGAATTGTCACTCCCAATTTATATTTTTTATGTCTCAACACGGCATATATTGAGCAGTAATGAACTTATTAAATATAAAATATATCGTAATACGAGAAACAAAATTTAATGACTATCATTTTAAGATTATTATATAAGAAAAGACTAAGTAATCATTAAAGAAAATATAACTTTTTTTTTTTGCTAATATTTTTTTTACATACTCATAAACTAGGTTGGGTCGGGACAAAGATCATATCTTCCAATTTTAGACTGGTATGATCAGATTAAATGTAAAGTAATTTTCATGTATAGTTTTCTAATTTTAACTTCAATATTTCTTTGTTTACTTGCAACATAGTCCTTTAAGTTTGTGTGTTTTACACTCAATTTGTTTTTTATCAATTATAAGATTTTTTTCTTCATTGCTTTTCTACGAAATCGCACCTAGAGCTAGTGTTTGCTATCTGAGAACAACTCCGTGGATCTAATCGTAAATGTTTGATGCTTCTTATTTTTTTCATGACTAGGTATGTTCATATAGACATTTTAAAATCACGATTATAATAAAATATACTACATCGGATTCGCGTCATGAAGTTAATTTTTTTATTTGATGTTTATCATAAACAAATAATTGATATTTTAGTATGACATATCACAAAATCAACATGACATTATGATATAAATTTTCTATATTGACATATTCAATTTGCAAAATGGAAATAAAAATGTTGTATTATCATAAAGGGATTAAATATACAAAATACATAAAATTGAAGAACTAGTGGCATAGTAAAAATAATTTGAGGAGAAAAGAGATATTAAAATAAAATTGGAGAACATCATTAAATTTGGGGTGCTTTTGACCCACTGGTAATTGTAAAAATATTAGGATAGAAATATTTCTGATATTATGAGATCGATAGGGGTATTCATTGGACCGGATCAACTCGATTAATCCAATGATTCGAATCGATCCAATACTCAATTGAGTCGGGTCGAATTTGAATCGATCCGATCATAACTCGATCATCAATGAATCGGACACGTGTTTCAATTTTCAAACTCAATCAATCCGATAACCCAAATTTTATAATTTTTTATTAAATCTGAACTAATTTATTTTTTATAAAAAATTATATTACTTTAAATTTTAAATATATTAAAAATTATACTTTATATCCTTTAAAAGTATTATAAACCTTTAAAAATAAATATTTTTTTCTTTTTAAAAAATATAATTAATATTAAATATTATAAAAAAATAATTAAAAATATATGAAAATTTTGAGTAAATTGATGATTCAGTTCTATCCAACTCGATTTAATGGAGATCAAATTAAATCTAATTTTATGTCTAATTTATCATCAACTAAATCTAATTCAACTCGTACTAGAATTAAATTGATCGGGCTGAAACGAATTTGAGGTCGGGTCTGCAATTGGATTTGTTAACGTTTGAATACTTAGGTTCACGTGACGACGTGAAGAAAAAACAAAGACGAAGATGTTTATTTTTATTTCATGAGATTGATGTAAAAGTTTTCACTTGTGATAATTGAAATTGGAGTTTCGCCTCTTCATCTCTAATGGTAACTGGCTCCATTATATTTTCTTTTACTAAAATTCGGTGTCTCATTAGAAGTTTTTAAGCAAATTTCATCATTTCAGCGTATCGTTAAATTTAATTTTGGTTATTTTCAATGAGATCTAAAAAAATAATTATTTTTAACTATTTAATTGCATATTGAAAAAGAATTTAATGTATTTAAATTTTTTTAATATTTTGTATCAATGCATAACACATTTTAATTCTTCAATGCTCAACTAATACTATGTCTTAAATTTAATAAAAAAATATGACTTTGCATCCTTATAATACTTATAATTGGGTGCATTAAATTCATCATTTATGTCTAAGCATCAAATTAACAAAAATAAGTTAATAAATTCTTGCCGGAAACAATAAGAACAAGTTAATAAATTACGTGAATTATAACGCGTTTAACCAAATAGAAGAGAAAGCAAAATATCACGCACCTTCTTCTCTTGATGGCTAGGCCTGCCAAAATTATTAAATTAATTAGTAAACGCAATGAATGGAATCGGTTAAAGCCAAATTGGTCATACACAAAGACTGAGTAAACACTTGCATGTGTTCAATACTTTAAACTTTGCTTACTCTCTCTCTCTCTCACCGACCACAAGGTCAAATTGTCAATAGCTAAAATCAAGCATGTGAAATGTGACGGAAATCGCGGCAGCATAACATAAAAAATTTCTTCTTCTCTTTCTCGGTTGTTTAGTTCCAAGTCAAACCCAAAAGCTTACGACTTCGGCATGGAATGGATCGAGTTTGCGTTGTCGACCATTTCCCCCTAGAAATCTCCAACCAATATACATATCGTCACATTATGTAGATGCTATCGAACGAAAATATTGTTATACATCATGCATGATTCACGAGCTTAATTATATATAAAATTGGTAATTTAAGTAGGCACATTTTGAAACATTCATATGATATGTATTATATGTGTACATTTGATATTTTATTTTTATTATTATTATTATTATTATTATTATTATTATTATTATTATTATTATTATTATTATGAATGTGTTACTTATTAAATAAATAATACCATATTATCTTATCTTATCAAATATAAAATTTTCTTTTTTATTTTTTTAAAATTTAATATCTTAATTGATAAGATAAATATTATAGTGTTACATATTTAAATAGACAAAAAAATGTATTAAATTATATTATTATTATATTATATATGTCTTATCTACGTAGACGTGTTCAAACATCTCGCTGTTGTCCTCCGCTCATTGTGCCCGAGAACACGTGTGAAGCAAATTTTTGGAAAGTTGATCAACTTATAGAGAAAGTTGAAAAATATAATTATAAAAGAAAATAATGTATGGCTACGTGCGTACTTTCCGTTGACCGGTATTTATCATCCTACAAATAATATTAATGTAAGAAAATTGGCTACCGACGACTTTACATTGAAAAAGCTAAGGACTTTTTAACGCATATATTAAACCAATTAATAATCGTGTACATATTTCATAATCTTCTTTCGTATAACAATAATTGGTACGTAATATATTAGGTATCATTCATGTAGGGAGACATGTGATGAAAATTAATTGAGATTTCATAGTAGCAGCAAATAAGATGCATTCGGAGCTTAGGAGCTTAAATACTTTTATTATTATTATTATTATTATTATTATTATTATTATTATTATTATTATTATTATTATTATTATTATTATTATTGCTGCCTCTCATTTGTAAAGCAAAATCAAGGAAATCAAATTAGAAAAAAATCATTACATCTTGATTTATTAATATTGCATTTCCATGCATGCATCCATATCAATTATTAATTAGTAACTAATTATTGTGGAAGGTAGAGAGCGATGAATAAGGAATAGTTTATACAAAGTGATTTATAGTGGGTATGCGTAGGATTTCGATACTTAGTAGTGGTTGATACATCATTGGCATTTGGCAATCGAGACTAGTTTCTTTTGTTCTTATGCATGTGCATTAGTGTTTTTGCTTTTCTTTTCACCTAATTAGTTCTTAAGCATGACGATGAAAAAAGGCTTAACATAACCTTCCCCCCAAAGCATCATGAAACAGGCCAGCACATAGGCAGCTGCCTAACTAGTTAAGATGGTGAGCTTCAATAAATAGGATCACTATCAAGAGAACAATGGCACGTTGCTTATCAATCTCAAAATTGAGATATGTGAACCAAAACAGTACAAAATATTATTCTTATAGTAAGTGTATAATTAATGGCATCCAAGAAGGTGTTCTTACTCAGATCATTGAAAGTACATATCAATATAACAGCATAATTAATAAGCTGTATATTCATTAACCCCATATATATATATATAATATATATATATATGTGTGTGTATAAGCTAACCTTATAAAAACAACTACATATATTCTTAAATATTGAAGGAAAGGTTACTTTGGAATTGTCGAGTTTCCACGCGCTCAAATAAGAGGATAATTGAATAATTTTAAACGTCTTCTTAAAATATTAATATTCTTAATTCAGTTTTTTGGTTGGTAAGGAAACAAAACGCATTATTCTTTCTATTCATTTTGTGCCAGTGGTTTATTACGATTAAGAACTTAGAAAAAGTTGAAAATTAACCTCTTCAATTAGAAATTAGAATCATAGCTAGTCTTCTACGAAAACAACAACATTTTTTTTAAAAATCATTTATCCATAAAAGATAAAATAAATGGTACTTAATAAATAGTTCTAAATCATTTTGAAATGATACAGTTAAAATTTCATTAGGAATGATGTTTTATCCTATTATAGAATAAATTAGGACAAAGTGCTTGAAATGCGACATATGACCCTTTTGTGGAACAAGATATCTAATATTTTCATTCTTATTACACTTCCCGTTAAATGATACTTTGTTAACATAAAAATACAAATAAAGAAGGAACATTTTTTTTCTGGCTCAAATCTTCTACCACCACAGTATGGTCATTAGAAACGTTGTTATTATTATTATTATTATTATTATTATTATTATTATTATTATTATTATTATTATTATTATTATTATTATTATTATTATTATTATTATTATTATTATTAT
>LTAE01004112.1:0-27165 GCA_001647135.1 Pontederia paniculata | reverse complement strand
AATGAAAAGCTGACATTCCATGCAACGCAGGCTCATGCATCTTCTGCCCCCTCTACTCAAGTGAAGGACGGTGTCTCATCAGCTCGGACTTCTGTCTGGTGAGCCTGTAGTGATGGACTAGGGTCCTGCCTCCCGAACCTGGGGGTGTTTCTTTCCAACTCGGTCTCACCTAGTACGTGTGGATAGGCTTTTGGCTCTGCCCTTGTAGGAAAACGATTTTGATCCGTTACTTGGTCCCTAACCGCTCCGTCTCAATATCAATCTACTGCATCTCGATCTATAAAAGGGTAACGAACTGCCGGATCATTCACCGGTGATAGGAACACCGCCCTTGCGCTTGCAGCTTCCCCTCCCCCTGCTACTTTCACTGGTTCAACCCCATATATGGAACAGGATCAGATGCTCTTACTTCGGCTAAACGCTTTGATGCAGGAGTTTGCTGGGACCTATTGCTTGCCTATTTTTCCTTAAGGATGAAGCTTGTTATAATACCTTATCAAAGGAACTCGGATACTAGATTATCCACGAGTTGCCTATCATCTCCAATTTATGTATTTAAAATATAAAAATAATATTGATTGATAGGTTATTATTTATAATAGTAATGATGTCATATTAATTTATTTTACTTTTAATCACTTAATTTTTTTCATAATTTACTTTATTTCATTTCTTTTTAGATTCTTTTTTATTTTTCCTATCAATTCTCCTCCCATAATTATTTCATCATTTTTATTTTTCATTTTTCCTATTTCTTCATTTTTCTCCTTCTCTTTCTACAATATCTTTTCACCTTGATTTGCATTGAACCTTTTCTTAAATTATTTATTATATTTAAAAAATGTAATTCTTACAAAAAATATGATGATCGATATATAATTATTTATGTAATATTAATAATGCTATATTAATTATTTTGATCCAAATTATTAGCTTTTATTTTATTTTATTTGGAAATATTTTATTTCCACATTTTTCTTTTTTATTTTTATTTATTTTCCTTATTTACTCTTGTCTCATTATTTCATCTTTCCAATTTTGTTTTTGCCAGTTATTTTTCTCTTAGACTTTAATGTTTACCTAAAAATCATGATGATTGATATCATATTTTGTTATAATAATAAATCATATTAATCATTTTAATTCAAATTTATGTTAATTTTCCTTTTATTTTAATCAGCTTTCATTTATTAACCTACCTTTTCATTTTTTTTAATTTACATTTCTTCTCTTTATGTATTCTCCATCCATATATTCTTATTTCCAAATTTGTTTATCTAATTATTTTCCTTTTATAGCATTTTTCCTTCCATTTTTATATATTATTTTGATTTTTTCCCTAATTTGAAATCAAATTGATTTTTAGTCAGTTCACCAGTTTTTTTTCGATTTGACCCATTTTTTGGTTTGAATGCAATTTTGATTTTGGGCTGCAATCGGACCGGACCAAACACCTGTTCATGGTTAAGTCGGTTGGACTGGTCGGTCCGATCCGGTTTTAACAACATTGGGTCTCACCGCTAACATAATTATACATTAAAGTTTTTACACTTGGGACCCAGCCGGTTCAACCTGGGTTTGACCAGTCCAAACCGGATTTGGACCGCATTTAATCGGTCCAAAGTGGCTCAACAGGTAATCCGAGTTTCTTTTGATCCATGGACCGGTTTGAAGCCTGGATACGTCGGACCGATCCGACTAACCGGTCTGGTCTGGCTTTTACAACCTTGATTTGTTGTGCTATTTTATAAATATATGATGTTCAATGACAAATAAATGTATTGTCGGTCCGGTCCGGATTTACGACCCTCATTTGTAGTGTTACTTTATGAATATTTAATGTTTAGTGACAAATAAATGTATTTCAAATTGATATAATAGTTTTTATTGTTGCTCCAATTGATACTCTTAATTTGGAAAACTTTCATTTAATTTTGCAAGATGTTTGTGATCTCAAAACTTGTATAGTATGTAATTTAGAATGTTTAAATTGTGTGTTTAATGATAATTATAATAGCAGCCTTATGTAAGCAATATATTAATAAAGTGTTCATACATTTAAGATGGTTTATATGTATAAAGTAGTAGTGTCCTTATGCTAATGACCATTAAAAATGTTCTTATGTTAGAACGCTTGATAATGACACATTAAATAAAGTCTTATACTTGAGTCGCTTGAATGTGACATTGGACAATGTCTGTAATTTATCGACGCTTGATCCTAACACATTTTAGTGTCCTTATAGTAACAATACTTGTTGATGATGAATTGAATTTCGTCCTTATGCTAGCAATGCTTGTCAAGATCCCTAAGTAAATCATCCTTATGTTATCGACACTTGTTATGCAAATTTGCATCATCATAAATTTATTAGGAACATATTTAGAGGTGTACTTATGTTAGTGACACTTACTTATAACGATTAAAGGTGTCCTTACATTATGGATGCTTAGTAATGACAGATATAAATGTGTCTTTACATTAACAATATATAATAATGACGCATGTAATTGTATCCTTAGAGTATCAACACTTAATAAAGACACATTTTATAGTCTCAATATTAGCGACATTAGATAATGATTCATTTATTAGCATCCTTAATTTTTTTTTGGGGCACCAAGTACTTGAACATTATTTATAACGTCGACAAATGTGTTAAAGATGCAATATGTGCATCTCAATTGAAGTAAATATACGTCCTTAGATGGTTATTTTGTTGTAGTGAGGAGCAGGAGAGAGATGGTGCAAGAAAATTATTGGTCTACATTATATATATTATAATGAAATAGTCTTAAACATTTCTCTAGAATTTTGCTTGAGGACAAGCAAAACTTTAAGCTTGGGAGAATTTGATGCATGCTAATTTATCATGTTTTTTGTAGCATATTTAGTATTTTTTTTCATTTTAATCATCACATGCATTATATTATCTACCATTTCACTTTATTCTACTTTTAGAAGTCAAATTCTGCACAATGTTGTGTGTTTTGTTGTCCAGGACACTTGGCAGCATGACGTAGGAAGACCATAATAATTTAGGGCGAAATGAGAGGCAAAACAATATAAAAATTAAAACTCACAGTCGTGACAACTATTTCACGCCTGTGATGCAAGTAGGGTATTTGAAAGAAATTTCACGAGCCGTGAAAACCAGTTTCATGATCGTGAAAACGATGATGGATCAATCGTTCTTGACATGCATAAGTCATGACCATGCAGAGCAGTTTCACAAGTTGTGAAATTTATTTCACGTTCATGAGCACCTCTCAACCAAAGAACAGAAGTATTTGTCATGGGTCGTGAAAGCATGATCACGATCGTGTGCAAGACGATGATAAAGACGCATACATATGGTCACGACCATGTCAAATAGCTCATAGGTCGTGACATCCTGACAAAGAGAAAAGATTACCTTCGGTCACGATCGTGACATGTAAATCACGAGTCATGAGGTATTTGAAGAATGAAGGTTCATGGTCGTAAATCTAGTTTCACGGACCGTGACATCTGATTGATATGAAGATTATTTATGGTCACAATCATGACATTCCTATCACGGGCATGAAATTTTTTGGGATAAAGTTGATTATTCATTTTTAAGGCTATTTAACATTATCTTTTGTAGAATTTGATCTTGGATTTAATCCTATCTTCTAAAAACCTAGATTTATCATCAAAAGACTCCCTAAACCCGTTGAAAAATATAACTAATCTTCAAGGCCTCATTTTGAGGGGATGCTTCAAGCCTAAGCTAAACCTGGAGAAGAAGACAAAGTGTTGTGCAGATCTGAAGGAGATGACCGTCAAGGTGTTTCAATTCTGAATTCTTAGTTGTAATTCTTCTTTCTCTATTCTTTTGAAGGATGAACTCCTATATGTTGTATTGGCTTATGTTATGAAGATTTTTATTGTAAGAGAAAACTTTCTAAACCCTTGTTATAATTGATTTTAGTTTTTCAATCTCTTATGTATATGAATGTTGATCTTAATGCTTTTCATGATTTCTCTACAATTTTGATCTTCGTTAGAATCTTGGAGAGGAACGATGAACTCTTAGTTCTTTTTGAAACTATGAAATTGATTTTTGATTTATTATTCGAGCATTGCATTAAACTCCAAATAGCATTCTGGAAAGGAATATCTTGGATGTGAAGTCTGTGAGATTAATATTCTGGACAGAAATGATCCATAGTTTAGGAACACCATATTAACGCATCTCAAACTATTAGATTAGAATTGCATCCCGGAAAGGAATGACTAAGTCTTTTAGCTTTGAGATAGTTGGCTCATCCTAAAGAGGAAGTCATACTTTTGGGTAGATCCTAATCCTCTTAAGAAATTGATTTAAATTAGAATTTTGATTAGAACTGGTGGTAGTATCTTCTTTATCTTTACTAATGTTTATTCATCTTGTCTAGTGTTTGATGTCATCATAAAAATTCTGAATTTATCATTAATCTTATCTTGTTCTTTTTTTTGAGAAAAATCATTTTATCCAAACTAATGTACATATCCTATTAGTTTATGAGGCTTGATTACGGTAAGAATATAATCCTCGCGAAAATGATATTCTACTCACCAGAACTATTATTTGATCGTGGTTAGTGCACTTTCTAGCTATTAATTTTAGGTCATCTTAGCACGCATCAAACCATATGAATTTACGAAAAATCACACTAAATTGTATTTATGAATGGACATACCATATCCATATGGTATTACGAGTTAGCAAATTGGTCATGTACATTTGTATATATCTACAGGCGGACCAACAAGTCTTGTCCATCATTTGTGGGTGCGCTAGACAAGTTGCATCAATATAAATTTTTAGGCGGCCAATTCACATCGATTTAATTCTATGGGCTAGACAAGTACTTGTTAGATAACGATTAATGTAATTTATTTTCTTTTATAAGAAGCATATACCCATAGGACTAGTAAGTTGTCATTAATTCTAATAAATAATTTGACCATGTGGGAGAATGTTATAATGTAATATGTAATTAATATTAAAATTTATATGCTCAATTTTTATTTTATTAATTAAATTAGTTTAATGATATTAAATAGTTCTTATAACTATTAAATGATTTAACTTTGTTTGAACTTTTTTTATGGAAGGAAGTTTAGTATAAAGTATAAAGTAATAAAAAAATCCTATTGTTTTATCATATAATAGAAGATTAAAAGAAAGCTATTCATGAAGTGTCCATTAAATTGAAGATGTATGTTTCATGCTCTAGTTTAGGAATCAGTCAAACAAATATAACATTATATTTTTTTCTATAGATAAGAGACAAAAGCAGATTTTTCCTTGCCCCTATGGCGGAGGAGGATGGTGGTAGGAATACACCCACATCATAAGTGCAACCTTAGGGCACGGTGGCTCCACGTCTCCCTGCCTAGTCATGGGGGAAAGGCAAGGCCACCATAGCTACTTGGGCATCATTTCAATTCTTTTATTCATAATTTTTATGCATGGTGGAAAAAACTTCCTTGCTTCTCTATACAAATTACTATGCACTCTTGCAATTCTCAAGACATTCACACATTGATCATGTGCTATAATCTATCTTGAACTAAGCTCTAACATATTTTACTAAACTTTAAAACTTGATAGGATTGTTCAAGCACTCTTTTAAATTCTACAGTCATGTTGCACTTTCTAAATGCTTAAACTTTTATTATTATTGGTACCACATCTAATTTAACGTGGTATCAAAGTCAGAGATCTTGAGCTTGAATCTCTATGTTTTTCGTATTAAAAACTAATTTTCTCACTTAGTTGTGCACGTGTTGAACTTTAGGCTAGACCAAAGTTGTCAGCCGTCCACACACGCGAGAGGAAGAATTAAGAATATAAAAATATTACTCTTTCTAAAGTCTTAAACTTTTAGGATTATTAGTAGCACATCTAATTTAACAAACATAATTCTTAATATTTCACCAAACAAAAAATGTAGTATTCACTTCTATTTTCTCATCTTTTTCATGTACACAAACACATGTTCTCACTATTATTTCTCTTGTTTTATTACTTAAATTGACATTATCATCTTATCTGCTTAATTGTGTCATCTTGAATCATAATATGACTAAATGTGGAACTAAAAAGATTATTTTCCAAATATCATTTAAGAGTATCACTTCAAATATCAATGTATAGTCACTTTAGATGCTGATTGTGGACAATAATTTTGTGATTTTTATTCTTGCAAGTTTAACAAGAAAGGGCCATCCACAATATTTCAAGGGTTTGATAAATCTTTGTTACTTTGATTTTACTTAAGAAAGAGAGTTTTTCATATCTAATTTACTCAACATATATAAGAACCTTATTTTTGTTTTTGTTGGTAGTTTGTTATAAAATATATAAAGAACAAAATGTTATGGTTCTTATTCTTCAATTTTGTACCTCAACAAATTAATTATGTTTAAGATGTGTTATTGAAATGCCATGAAAAATTACTTTTGTACAATGTGCATTTCAGTTATTCTACTTTATTTACTTGAGTTTCATTTTTCCAAAATGAAGAACCGTCGTGAAACTCAGGACATAAAGGAGGTTCACTGCTTCATAAAACAACTACAACAACTCGCCATGTGATTGATTTACTTTCTTTAACTTTCATTTACTAATGTTATTAACTATTATGTCTTATTTTTTAACCTATCTTATTAATTATCACATCACAAAATATTAATAAGTGTATCATTATTTTTATTTGAGTATGTGAATTTTCAATATATTTGTTGATGAAATATTTTAGTATAAAAAGTTAATTAGTTATTTTTCATGCTAGCTAATGTACTTATATTAGTTCATTAATGTCAAAGTAAAATGATGACTAAATTTGGATTACGTTCCTGATTGATTCTTTTAATCTATTAGTATTTGTATATTTTCCTATAATATGATAAGATGTATAGGGAAAAAATATCATAGAAAATAAAGGAGAGCTATTATGAAAATTATAAGAGTGGATGTAAGTAAATAGAAAAGATAATCATGTCCTTTTTCATTTTTTTCATGGCAAGAAAGTATTTTTTTAAAAAAAGTCACCAGTGAAATAATATTTGAAAAAAATGTCATATTAAAATTTTCTTTTTAAAGTGAAGTAATTTTGATATTTTAAACATTTTTAAGTACCAAATTATTTTCACAAAAAAATAATGAAAGTTGTAAGTTTTCTATGCATATATATATATATATATATATATATATATATATATAAGTGAGGCCTCATTATTCCACAAGAAACAACCCAAGAATATTATGTGATCCATCCATGAAGGCAAAATAAACAATGTTGAAAAAAAGAAGATCAAAGTTCAAATTTATCCAACTTATAATTAGTTAAAGAGACATAACTTTACATATATCAACCATTCGACTTATAATTATGTAAAAGAGAATTGGACAGAGCATGCATGATTTATTGAATATTAATTATTTCAGAACTAATCCAATAATGGATTAGTCTATAAAAGCTGAAATTTCTGCCCAACGTGAAAGGGTATATAAAAATCAATTAGTTTGTGCTGAATGTTAATTAATTTCTTCTCCTAATGTCATAAGATTAGTCAATTTTTGGCACAAGACATATAATGGAATTATTGAAGTCTCTATCCAATCCAACCTTTGACACCGAGTCAAACACATTAGTCAAAAATCAAAGATCTTGATACGTTGGAACGTATTAATCAAAACACTGATGGTTTTAACTTCTAACCAACTTCAGCCTCTTTTTCATGTTTACATATATCGTATAAAAAAACAACTCTATTGTTATCACTAAAAAAATTACTATTTGTCAATTTGTCATATGACAATTTTATCATTAATTGTATTTTTTCCTTTTTCTCATTCATTATCTCTTCTAAACTCCAATTAATTATTCTTAACTATAAGTATGTCTTATTTGTTAATATAACTTCCAAATTGTTAGTCTAACAGCATTGATAAGCACATCAATTTATTAATTTATGATATTTTTAGAATAAAAAAGCTAGTGAGTTGATTTTCATCCTAACTAATTTAGTTATAATTAGTTTGAAAGATGCAATTCAAAAAATAAAACAAAAAACAAAATAAAAAACAAAATAAAACAATTAAAGAGAAAATCATAAACGGCTGGCATTTAATAATATATAAATCTTGCAATATCTAACTTAACACGTGTTCACATTTCATTCATTGGCCAAGACACATTCTATGTTGTTAAACAACACAATATTTAGTTATTCAAGTAAATTTCATAACCTTATATAAATCAAGTTCTTTCTTTGCAACCATTTCCTATCTATCTATCTCATTTGGCGTAACTGAAGCTAATGGGTAAGTTTAAAACTCACTGCAATTATGCATAGTTATCATATAGTTTTATAAAGTTATTAGTATGAATCACTCTTGACTTCATATACTTTCCAATTTTTTTATTGTTTTCCTCTAATACAAATTATAAGTTGTTCATAATGCTATTTTCCATGGTTTTATGTAATGATGGTGTAGAAAGAATATATATTCAAAAGAATTTTACTTACTCTAATCATAAAATAATATTTTTTTTCTAGAGTGGCCGGAGTTGGTCGGGAAGAAAGGCTTGGAAGCGAAGATAATCATTGAGAATATGACGAACCATCATGTTCATGTCCACTATATACCTTGCGACAATATCAGAATTATGGATTACGATCACACTCGTGTTTGGCTCGACATCAAGGTTGGGCCTGATGGAGACTTCAACAATGGCATTGTGTGTCGTGTGCCCAAAATCGGTTAATCCTATTCTAAGTGTGAACTCCTTGATGTTCATGTTTCATTTATTTTGGACAACAATTTCAACTTGTAATAATTAATCCACTTATGGATTATTTCTTAAATAATTAAGATGGATTTTTGCCTTCATATTTTATAGTTTTCTTTAGCCTATTTTTCTTGTTTCTTTTCATTTAAATCTCTTAATTCATCTATTTCTCTTTTCTCTCCTATTTCCTCAATTAATATCATATTTTCTTCTTTGTAGTTGCTTTATTTTTTATTTTGAATTGCATATAGCCAATACTTTTTATTTTCCTTAACACAAATTCCAAATTATCCAAGATATTATTTTTCATTGGTGAAATTAATTTAGTATAGAAATATTATTAGAAATTATTTAAAAAGAAGATTGTAATGCCCATGATTTTTTTTTCATATATCATTTTAGTTAATGAAATTAATTTTGTCAAAAAAGTTTAGAAAAAATATTCTCATGAACTTTATGATGAGAAAATCGAAATAAAACATGATTATTTTTTTCTTACTTCCCTCAATATAAATGTTCATATTTGTTTTTTTATCACAACCTTGTTTTTTAAAGATACTAATTTCTTATCGAGTGTATCAAAATAAATTTTCATCCATATAAAAAATTAAATAATATTATTATATAAAATTTATATTATAAAATCATATTTTAATACTTATTTAGTCATCTTTATTTTTATTTTCTTAATAGATATTTGATGACAAAGAAATATGACAAATATTTTTTTCTTCGAGTAGACTACATTTTTTTATTATAAAATAGTCATATAAAAATTATATTTTCCTAATATTATTTCAAATATATTTTTTATAAAAAGTTTTAGTTACAAATAAAGTATATTTTATTAGTTGAATTATATTTTTTTATTAGTTGACAACATTTAGATTAGATAATTACGATGCAAAAAATAACACTTTTTTTCTAATACTTTATTTCGTTTAGTATTATGAAGTTAAATATTTATTTCAATTATTATTTGAACATATTACATTTTAAAATAATAATCATCGTATTTTTTTGTGACAAAAAATCTCTATTTTTTATTTTTCTTAAAATTATACTTATATAAGATTCTTATTAAATTGCACAAATTAATCACTTGATATCTCATGTGATTTTTAAATAATATTATGTATTATATGATGTGGTAGAAAGCATAACTAAATGTATATTTAACTATATTATATCATCAATATTATTTTTATAATATTAATCATCAATATTATTTTCATAATGATAAACAAAGTCATAAGAAAATTGTATTTTTTAAACTTTTATTTATATAAGATGGTTACTAAATTGCACAAATTAATTAATTGTTATCTCATGTGATTTTTTTAATAATGTCACGTATTAAGTTCTATCGTAGAAAGCATAAAAATTATATTTAACTGCATTATATCATTAATATTATTTTTATAACATTATTATCATAATAATAAACAAAGTCATATGATTTTGTATTAGTCTCCTTCTCATTGAAGCCTATATTCATTTTAATAATATATTGAGATTGATATCAATAACGATATATTTTGTTTAATATTTTCAACAATATCATTTGTTAACCACCACTAAAATTTCTATAGTTAAATATCTAATTATTTATATGAGTTATTTTTTAACATATATGTTATAATATGACTCATACTTATTTATTTAGTCTCAAAATATCCTTTTGATTATTTATGTATTTTTTGAAATGTATTAAGTCACACAAGGTAGGAACACAACGCTTGATATTTTTTTCATTGTAAGATAGATAGTTTTTATACATTTTAATAAATTATGATTATCATCATAATTTATTTAAATGTATAAATGTTAACATTGATGACAATCCATTTATTAACATATATATATATATATATATATATATATATATATTAGAATGTTATTATTTTAGTGTGAGCAATGAACCTTTGATTTAGGCCACAAAATTTTTCTAGGTGTTCATTTCAATCAAATAAGCATATTATAAAAGATCATATCCTCACCATGAGTTTAAAACAGTTAGCAAAAAAATTGTAAATATTTTTAATCACATATATTTTATTAAACATCAAACTTTTTAATGTAAGATACTTTTTTCATTTTATGAAAATATATAATATTTTTTCAAACGTAATAATTTTTAGACTTACTCCATCTTCTCTCTTTTGTTTCCTCAATATAAATTTGTTAACTGTAACTAGCCAACTAACTAGAACTACATCAACTAATTAACTTTCTTTTCTTAAACATATTTCATCAACAAAAAGTAATGATACACTTATTCATATTGTTAGAAATAATAATACAAGTAGTTAATGATATTCTATTAGTTGATTTCTTTAACTGCATCTAACAGACTAATTATAACTACTATAGTTGTGATGAAAACCAAATAATTTTTTATCTCAAAAACATTTCGTCAATGAAAAAATAATGATATAGTTATTAATATTTGAGACATAATAATACAAATTGTTCATTATTTCTTTTAGTTGCTTTTTTAGTTGCATCTAGCAAATTAATTCAAACTATATTAGTTAGGATGAAAACTAACTTACTGACTTTCTTATCTTAAAAATATTTCATCAATAAAAAAATAATGATACACACTAATATTGTGACACATAATAATAAAGTCAGTTAATGATATTTTCTTAGTTGCTTTGTTTTCTAGAATTGATAAACCAACTAACTACAACTACACTTGTTAGGGTGAAAACGAACTTAGTAACTTTCTTATCTTAAAAGTATTAAAAAAAACCGATACACTTAAGAATATTCTGAGACATAATAATAGGAAGATATGTTAGCAAATAAGATACGAACGAAAACAAAAAGAAAAGAAACTATGACTAATAGTAAATTTGTTAGAGTGACAATAGAGTTTTATAACTAATTATAAGGTAAAAGGATAAAATATAAATATATATATATATATATATATATATATATATCTATATATATATATGTACATGTACATATACATGTATTTACATGTCTATTATAAGTCAATCTGAAAAAATCTTTGATATTTTTAAATAAAAAAATCAGAGGAGAGACTTGAAAAAAACCTAAATAAATAAAAATCAGTATACATTATTTCTTAACATATAATTTTATGTGCTAAAAAAATATATAAACTAGAAATCAATGTCACTTTTGTCAATTTATAAAACAATATCACTTATATTATTATAAAAAAATTATAGAGTATCAAAAAGTCATCCGAAAACTTTGATAAAATTTACGAATTTAGAAAAACCACCTGAAAAATATTGGATGATTTCCTTACATCTAAAAGCTACTGAACCTTATCACTTATACCCCCACAATTATTGACACAATTGTTCATTAACACTATATGATGATAAATAGCATTTATTCGTGCTCATATAGATATTTAAATGTAACACAATCAAAGCTTGTTGGCATAGTTAATTAACAAGTCTAGCCTCAGGTTCATCTCCTGAAACCATTAATTTGTCTATCGTTTATATTTTTTACCTTATTCAAACTTGGATTAGTTGGACATTTATGAGTAGAGAGAAAAACAAATATAACCCAATAACGTATAAATCTTCCATTACATGATTTTTCATCGATAAAATATATTAAGCTTCTTTAAAAAAAAAGGTGGCTTAACCATGGGTGATAAATCTATAGAAAAATTCAATTGAAGTGTTTGGGTTAAGATGTATTTGATGATCAGTAATATTAATATAAAAATGTAAACACTAATTATTTTCCATTTTATATAATACAATAAAAAATATGTTGAATAAAATTATAAAGTAACATGTTATATTTCAAATAACCTCCACTTTTGCCCCCTCCAAAATCAATGGTCTACGTGACTCATTTCATGTGTCAGACTTTTATTAAGACTAATGAAGGGATGAAATATGATGGTGAAGTATGGACTAAGAAATGAAGTTTGACAGATTGTTATTAAACTCATATTTGATAAAAAAATTATGGTGGTTCAAGTCCTAGTTGGATAAAAATTTTAAATATAGAATATGAAAGATTAATTTGAATAGAAATCACTTTTATCCTCTATTATATATCAATTATTTATTATTCATAAAAATATAATAATTCTAAATATTTATTCGATTTTTCATTTGAAACTTTTTCATAAGATTTCTCTCATATTTTCTCCTTGTATATTTTCTCTTTCCTTTTTATATGTCTTTCTTTCTTTTATTCTTAGTATTTTTCTTTTCCTTCTAATGTATTTTGTATTTCTCTTTCATAATATTTTTATCTTTTTATTATCTTAAAATAAAAAAGAGAAAAGATTGGAGATAAATATAAGAGGAGTGAAAAAAATAAGATAACAATTACATCAATAAATCTAAAATTTTATGACAAAAGATCAGCACAAGAAAAAATAAACATGAACAAATAAAAATTAAACAGATGAGAAAATAAAATAGTTATAGAGAACAAAAAAAGATAAATCAACAAATGAACGTTGAAATTTCATCAAGTCAAATATTCTCTCTACCACAAATCAGAGAACGATTTGTATTCAGAATTAGGACAGAATTATAAAAAGTTACTTTGAAAGAATAATTGTGTCTACAAAAATTCATCTGCTCTCATTCCACTAATTCAAAGTTTGGAGATATGACTAACCCATTCAAATCTATATGACTTTCATAATTTTTTTCATACAAACATGATTTAACTAATTTCATCCACATATCTTTCATTTTATTCCTCCTAATATCATAATCTAAATAAAACGTAAGACTTTATTTGGGAACTAACTAAGGGAGGGGTGTAATGACATAATGGAGTATAAGGTGGGGTGATAGAGTGTGGTGGATTATTATTAAACTCATATTTGGATAAAAATTTTATGGTGGTAGATGGGTTAAACTAAATCATATCATGTCTGAATAATTTTAAATAAAAGTCATTTGTACCCTTTATTACATATCATTATTATGACCCTTAATAAACAAAAGATTATTATATATTTATTTGACTTATTATGATATTTAATATTTATCATTATTTGTATCTCTTTATAAGTTTTTTATCTTATCTTTAGTATTTTTTCCTTCTAATGTATTTTGTTTTTTCTTTCACAATATTTATTTTTTATTATCTCAAAATAAAGATAAATATATCAAAGATGAGAGATAAATATAAAAAGAGTGAAGAAAAATTAATATTATCATTACACCAATAAAATCATTATTCAAATGATAATATTTTAATATGCTAAAGTAAAAATGATCATAAAAATAATTATTTATCTTAAATTGAATATAAAAATAATTAACTTGAAAAAAAAATCATGATGACATTCAATAAATTTAAAATATTGTGACAAAATTAGCCCGAGAAAAAATAAATATGAATCAATAAAAATTAAATAAATGTAATTATTAAATAATTATAAAATAAGATAAAAAAAAAGTTAAACCAACAAATGAACTCAAATGAAATATTTTTCTAACATATGAAAATAAGATAAGGAAGAATATTATTTTAAATGAATAGAAAATTATCTAAAGGGGTAATTTTGCTTAAAAGTTTCATTCCTCATAATTCCACCAATTTAGTGGAATAAAATATTTGGAGTTTGGAGGTCCGCCCCTCAAAATTTCTTATGACCTTTATAATTTTTTTTATCCAACATGATTTAACTTACCACATCCACCCATCTTCCATCTAATTCCTCCTAATACCACAATTCAAACAAGCCCTAAGGCATAGTAAAAAAATAAAGTGGCCTATCAAATAATATAAATATTAGAATTATTTTATTTTAACTTTTATTACAATATTGAGTTCAATTATAGTTAGATAAAAGTGTATATTAGAATAATTTTGTTGATGTTTTTTGCTTGTTCAACAAAAATATCAAATATTAGCTTGAGGGCGCACACTAAATAAAACTTAATATTTTATTTATTAATAACATTGTAGCAATATTAATTACCTCATTTATACTGAATGACATCAAAACCATTAAAGTATCTTATATTTCCAATTCGGATGAAATGAAAACATAAAAGAGAAATAAAGAAGAAATATATTTTTTTTGTAAAGGGCAACTTTGCCATTTTCTTTTATTAATTTCTTTTTTAATTCAGGAAAATAAGTTTGTTCCCATTTCATGAGGATGTAAAGTAATTGAATTAGTTCCTCTCTCAATAATAACATTTCCAAAATTCAAACTTGGGACGTATCATAAAATTGTTCATGTTGATCCGCCCTTATAAACCTAAAAACCCTAGTAATTGCGACACACATGTGGCGAGTATATTTGTCTTGAAAGTTTAAGTAATTAGAAATAACAATATTTTTATATTTACGGTATTAGCACTCTCCATTGGTGAGGTGTAACAACTTTAATCTAACCCCTTCATGTGGAATGTTAAAGGAGAAAGTTAATTGTTGATAAGAGTTATATGATAATTTAAACTCAGACATCTCGATCTGTTCTGATATCATATTAAACTAGGTGCGCTAGAATCATCGGAAAAAAATTAGATGCGCTAATAACAAAATCTTTATATTTAGAGGTATATGGGTGTGTAATCCACTTTTATTGAACTCCTAAAATTATCATTAGTTTAGTATAAAAAAAAGCTGGATTCACGGTTCATAAAAAGTGACTCTAAAGTGTCATAGTGAATTTAGCTTTTTTGAACAAAAAATATTGATTATTTTAGGTATTTACATGGAGTTATACAAAAGTGGGTTTAGACATCCATTTTATCTTATACTTATATTCTTAACAAGTATAAATATATAACTTAATAGAGATACATGATTTTGATAACGAAATAGTAAATTTAAATTTAAACAAAAAATAAGTAAAATAGAAAGAGGTGAAAATAATTTTCTAACTAAGAAAATAGTCTTAGTTATCCTTAATAATAAGAAGAAATTATAGTTATTATCAGATAATATAGTTAATCTAGTAGAGGAAAATGATAGTGATTAAAATAATATGAGTAAACATTCTTTTCAAAAAAAAATATGAGTAAACATTAATATCAATTTTATTCTAAGAAAAGAATAAATAAATTAAAAAATTAAATCGACTATTTTTTTTCTAACTATAAAACTGAATAATAAGTGGAAAATTTATTATACAACACGGACAAAAGATACTTCCTAGAATAGAATAAAATAAATCTTTACTATTCCATTGAATAAAAATAATAAATGTATAATAATAATAATAATAATAATAATAATAATAATAATAATAATAATAATAATAATAATAATAATAATAATAATAATAATAATAATAATAATAATAATAATAATAATAATAATAATAATAATAATAATAATAATAATAACAATAATAATAATAATAAATGTATAATAAATAAAGACAAATTATAGTTATTATGAAAAAAAATCAAATAGAGATAAAAGATCATTATAAAAACAATGTTATCAATGTTAATGACAATGTATAAAAACCAAAGTAAAACTTTGTGAACTCGGACACGGCCAGGAGACAATGAAAGGATTATTTATCAAGAATGAAATTTATAACTCTCAAATATAGTTATAAGTAGAATATGTAATATTTACAATGAAATAATGTAATAAAAAATGAAGTGAAGAACAAATAAAACTAAAAACATGTTAAAAATATTTGGACTTTGAGATGGAATAATAAGTGGAAGCATATACACTAATATAAAGAAACGATATCTATTAGGCCATAAAAAATTAATCTTTAATATACGGTTAAAAATAATGAGAAATGTGTGATTAATAAAGATAAGTTGTAGTTATTATGAAACAATAATTTAATCTAATATAGATAAAGTAATCTATAAAAAACATAATTTAAAATTAAAGTTGATAAATTGATAAAACTAAAAAATATCATGTAAACTCGAACCCAAGGATAAAAGGAAAAAAAGTAGGGAACAAGGGTGTAGTGCAGTGGCTCACCCCTCGACTTGAATACCAAGAGGTTTCGAGTTCGAATTCCACCGGTGAGACTTATGTACCCCTTTATTTTCTTTCCTTGTACCAGGTCATGGGCCTCTTTTGTAACCGAAAAAAAGGAAAGAAAGTATTATTTAAGAATGAGCTTCCAACTCTTGAATATAACGATAGGACGAGTAAACAATATTTGTAATTAAATAATAAATTTTGAATTTAATGAAAGATATATACTTAAATAGAGAACCTGAATAATAAGTGGACAATATAAATAAATGATAATTATTATTGGCATAATAAAAAATATATTTTCTACAACTGATTAAATAATAAGAAGAAATGCTAAATAAATTATACTTATTACGAAATAATAATTTTAATCTTATTTAGTGAGATGATTTTTGAATTATTTTTACGTATGGTCCTCCAATTTTAATTTAAATATCTCTTTAATTCTCTAACTGTTTTTTTCTTACACCACTAATCCTCCAATTTTGTAGGTTTCGCACACTTAGTCCTTTTATCGAATACATCAAAAAAATTTATTCTACTAATTTAATATGCTCATTTAGATATTTTATGTCATTATTATAGTAAAACATGACATGTTGACTTCGTGATACGTCATATAAGACTAACAATCATGTACTTAAGATATATATTAGATAGAAAATTTGATCTTTATTTGATGAGACGTGTATCTGATGTGACATTTTATTATTATCATAATGTATAATATTTACATGAATGTATTCAATCGATAGAATTTAAAAAATTTATTATAAGGTGTGATATTCCAAGCTTTGGAACTATGTTGAACATTATTTTGTGTGTTTTTTCTTGAATATAAACTCCCATTTTATACCCATTTCCCCTTCTTCGTTAAGCACATGCTCTTTATTTTTTAAAATCATAATTTCTTATATCTTGAACCAATCGATGCTACTCTTTGTCTCTATTTCAGGATTCTCATGAAGAACAACAGTCATAGTCCTGGTATAAGAAACATCACACCCTAGCAGCATAAATAGAAAAAGACAAAGTCACTAAAAATCTAGCGCGTTCTCACATCTCATAATTGGCAGAGGAAAATCGTGAGAATATTCTTTGCAAGGACAAAAAGGAATACGTGTCGAACCATAAAGGGAGTTATAAAGGCACAAAGAAGGAAGAAGGAGGGGCATCTTGTTGGCAAAAGAAGGAGAGGAAGAAGAATCGAAAGAAGGAAGAGGGAATAACAAAGAGCAGAGGATGAGAATGAGAATTTTTGAACTTTTTATTTGCATTTTGATGATGATGAACTGTTGTAACTAAATCGATATTTTATAGTTAGTCGCTAGGGGATGGTAGTTTGATTCACATTTTAGTTTGAGTTGAATGTAATGTTTTGGATTTTTTATTTCCATCTATTCATTACGTGAAGAGTTATTTGATTTCTTATGGAAATGAATTCGAGCTAGGAGGTTGTTTCTTATGAAAATGTGAAGAGTTATTTGATTTATTATGAAAATAAACATCTTTGTTCATTTTGACTTCACATTTGGATTTGAAGGGTGATGCATCTCGGGAGGGAGGCACTTATACGAAATTGAATGTTCACATCTTCTTTATTCCACTTGATTTGATTGTGTAATTTGTGAATGCGGCTTTCAGTGGACTAATTTTATCGAAAGGCTAGAGAAACTCGTCGGTTTTTTAAAGGATTAAAACAACTAGAAGTTTGGTAGATCCCCTTTTGTTCACTTACAATCAAAGGTTAAACCACATTAGCTGATTCTGCAAGTCACTAATCATAAGTCGAGAGGCCATTGATTAGGGTTAAGTTGATGAGTATGTAAATAAGTTTTAGATCTATATTGTGTTTCTCTGATGCTAGGAGGCTAAAAGAATGTCATGTAGATATATGTATTTTTAAAAGGGACTTATGATTGCTCCCTTCCTCGAAATTCTAATGTAGATTTCTAAACCCAATTTATTGATTGATGAATCTAAACTTAATCCTCCCCACAATAGCACTAACTCTAGAATCTCATTTCACATAGTATTCTTCTAATTTCTCTTGAAATTTAATTAATCTTGGGGTAAAACTGAATTTCTCCTGATTTTATCTTATCCCATTCTGAACTAGAGGTTGTTGTCATCCAAACTTATCTTTTCTTTCTCTTGTTAATTATTTTTCTCTCAAACTCTGTTATCTCCTATTAGTTGGTGGGATTAGATAGATAAGTTATATTAGTCCTCGTGGGAGAGATACTCTGCTCATCATTACTATTACTTGATCACGACAAGTGCACTTGCTAGCCGTGACGTGGCTCACACCTATGGCAAACGCTATTATCTTCTTTAGACGGATATCCTTGATGATCATTGGAAGTTGTTGTCTTCATCCTCGCCAAGCAAATTATTGCAGTGACAAAGTTGGGTGGGTCAGGTGCAACAACGTGGTGATTCCCTCAAGGTGAGGACAAGATATGGAAGTTCCATATTTACAACTTATAGTTGACTTCCCTTGACTATGACATGATGATTTTCGACCCTGGCACGATGAAATCTGGGTTAAGGATCTCATAGACGATGTAGTTGGGTCCTCTATACAAGGAGAACATCATCGATGTATTTCTCTCACCAACAATGACCTCGTAAGAGAACTCGAGCTTGGCCATCAGGCAATGCGACTTTTTCATGTAACGGCAACCTCTGAAATTCCCCATAATCAAGTGTATTTCCAACATCATTGGTTGCTTGTAAGAGATCTTATTCGTTATTAATTGTGACATTATCATCATAAATGGACACCATGATCTTTCCTACAATGACATATGGAAATAAAGACTGTGTGACATTCATATCCATAAAATCGAGGTGTCATAATGTTGTTCTTCAAGATCTTCCAAGGGTACATGCTCGCCATACTTTATATTTTGGAATTATCTTGTTTCTTTATCCTTTTTCTTGTATGGTGGATGGGGGGCAACATTGCCCACCCTCTTAAAGGAAGGTCACATAACTTCTTCTATGACTAGGGTAGTATTCTTAGGTAAAAGTTATAAGGGTCAAGTATCGGCCTACATTATTTGAAATCGCGGACAAAATTATCTGAAACAACCTTTTTAGAATCTGATGGTATGTTTTTTGAAGTCATTGTCACAAACTTCTTAAGCTTTTATATGCATTATGTTAATGATAAAAATGACTTATAACTTGTTCTTCATATGTTCCATCTAATGACATGTTGGCAGTAATTTTTTGGTAATGGTGCACAAAATGATGGTATAATATAATAAATAGATTATAATAAATTTTGAAGAGAAATTAAAAGTAGAAATGTATGATTTAATATAAAGAAATGATACTTGTTAGTGAATAATTATAAAAAAAATAATATTTATTGTATGTTAATGTTAGCAATTTATAGCGGTAAAATAGAAGACGTTGATTTTGAGGACATCAACGGACTTAACTATTTCTTCATTTTTCCATATGATGTATCTGAACTCCACATCCCCTCGGTGCGCCGCCATCTTGCTCCGAAAGTGCACCTAATAACTCCGAGTTCTGTGGGTATTCTTGAACACTAGAGCTTTCGGCTCAACAGAAACCATAACCTTCTCCAGCACCCATTCACAATCTGCACGTATCATCTCTCATTGGGCACGTCGGAGACCTTCTTGTCTGTCCTCGTCAGCACACACGCGATAGTCGTGTTATCAAACATCACCACGAAGGATGGGTATTCAAGCTTGCCGCCCCTACTTCGAGCTCCAAGGTGTTGCACTCAAAAGTTTGGATCGAAGACCTAGAGCTGGTCTTCTGTGTAATTTAGGGTGCACAACAAGTTCAAGTACTCGTGGATGTGGAGGTCGTACACTAGTCCCTGGAATTAGAGACCTTGGCACGTAGTCGCCTCCACAAAACAGAGGTATCATAGTGTTGGTCAACAACTTTTGAGCGTATAAGGTCTCGCCAATGCAGACCATGTCGTTGACCAGGATCATGTTGGCGTGGAACATGCAGACGGCTAAACATGAACCAAGTGTCATTATCCACGGTGTTGGCGATGGTGGAGTTGTTAGGGCCGCCATTGTCAGCCGAGCACACCACCAAAATTTCATGACGGATGGTGGCGAAGGTGCCGATGGCATTGTCGTAGTAAGGGACACATTCACTACACCTCAAGGACAAGGAAAGGATGTCAACGCCGTCTTGGATGGCCGCTTCGATGGCCTTGAGGACGTCGACGTCATTGCAGCCGAATACATCAAAGGACTTGCACATGGTGATGTGAGCCCACAGAGCCATCCCCTTGGCAGTGCCCCTAGCATACCCCAAGAAGCTTGTGTTGGGGACTTCTGAGCCGGTGGTGGTGAATGTATGCGTCTCATGTCCCAAATGGTCTCTCGGAGACTTGAAGTCCTACATTATGACGTCGTGCGCCGTTATGGCTGAGATGAAAAACCACGCTCCGATGAGTTTGTTGTTGCAGCAGCAGTGTTGAAGCCTTCACCACTCTCACACTTGCCTTACCACTGCAGCCCAATAGTCCAATGGGGGCAGCCTATCGTCGTTGAAGCTCGGGCTCTCTAGCCATATGTAGCTGTCAGCTAGCCCTATGATGACGTCTTGGCCGTCGGAGGATTCTACCAACAGGACCATGTCGGGGCTGAGGAATGCTGGGGAGGTGATCGTGTGGAGCTTACCGTACTTTATATCTTGGAATTCTCTTGTTTCTTTAACTTTTTATGGTGTGATGGATGGGGGGCAACATTACCCACCCTCTTAAGGGTGGGTCATCCTCTTCTAGGACTTGGGTAGTGTTTTTAGGTAAAAGCTATAAGGGCCAAGTATCGATATACATTATATATGTCATGGGTTCATTGGATGTCGCAATGGTTGGAATAAAGGGGAAGAGACCGATATAATGCTTTGGTTGGCGGAGGCAATATTGCCCACTCTCTTGATGGTAGGGTCACATAATGGCATCCTTTTGGATAGTTTTAACAAACAATATACTATGTTGATCCATTAGTTTGGAAACCAAACAATGAATAAATATACTTTCTTTTATATAGTTGGTGAAACAAATTTTATTATTAATTAATAATTTGTAATATTTTAATGTATGAAAAAAAGGTGGAGACTAGAGGTATTCCATATAGATTAAGTCCAAATGAACACCATGGTGGACATCAACTTTTACACATCATTATCCCATACAATGTAGCAAAAAATCCATCCATGTAATCCAATGTCAATGTTGTTCAGGTTTAGGAAAAATTATCAATATCCCTACTTTTAAGAGAAACAAATGCCTTTATGAAAAGGCTACTAAGCATAAGTTTGCACAATATTTTGAAATTGATGTTTGATTTCCTCTTTGTTGTGTACTAAACATGGTTCACCTTTAAGAAGTTGTGTTTAATATAACTTGTGTCAAACCTTGGTATATTCAAGAACTCTAAATACATAAAAAATAGAAGAACCCCAATAATAATAATAATGTGTGTATGGATTCGTGGTCTCAAATTTGTGGGAGCTCATATCGCATCAGGGATCAAGATCACATGGGTTCAATTAGAGAACATGTAGCCTTTATATAAGTTAAACTCCACACTAATCAGGAAATCCAAATTGCACCAAGATAATTAAAACACAAATATACAGGAAAGTTAAATAGAACTACTAGATGCCGATTATATAATTTTACATGACAATTATTGATCATGCAATATTAGAAGAAGGGTCAATTGTTGATCACTGGTTATATTTCATTAGAAATCCATAAATGGATGGATTAGTTATTACAAGCTGAAATTTCTTCTTCTTTATTGATTACTTTTCACAATATATTTTGCATACTATATAGAATATGATTAGCCAATTTGGGGAACATGACACACAATGCCATGATCAAGATCTCCATCTGATCCAACGTCAACATAGAGCCAAACATTATGGCGGTTGTAATCAACAATCCTGCGTTGGTCGCGGCAGGAGATATACTCCACATGAGCCCTATGATATGTCTCCTCCTCAATAATGGTCTTCACTTCCAAGCCTTTCTTTCCCACTAGCTCCGGCCACTTGTACTTTGCTAAATATATATAGTATATATAATACACGAGTCTATTATAATTAAAAACCATGGGTAAAATGATAGACATATAAATAGGTTATCTTTGTGCAAAGTAAGTAAAACATATAATATATATATATATAAGGAAAAAAGAATATGTAGCGCACTTGTACTGAAAGTAACG
Source organism: Pontederia paniculata (assembly GCA_001647135.1). Classification (NCBI taxonomy): domain Eukaryota; kingdom Viridiplantae; phylum Streptophyta; class Magnoliopsida; order Commelinales; family Pontederiaceae; genus Pontederia; species Pontederia paniculata. The sequence goes on along the minus strand of LTAE01004112.1, from coordinate 4,159 downwards.
ACACTTTATGTACAAATGAGCAGTGTTCAAAATTTTTTGTACAGATAGTAACATTACTTTCTGTTGCGCTATACGCACTATACTAAAATTGCGCTACACGCTCCCTGCCCCATGATATACATATACATATATGGGAAAAAGGAATATGTAGCGCACTTGTACAGAAAGTAACGTCACTTTCTGTACAAATGAACAATGTTCAATTTTTTTGTATAGATAGTAACGTTACTTTCTGGTGCACTATACAAACTATACTAAAAGTGCGCTACACACTCTCTGCCCCCATATATATATATATATATAGGGATTACTGTACATACTGAGCACCAAAGTTTAGTATATATGCTTAGCGCATCTAGACCGTTCGATCAGAATTCAAGGTAGATTTGGCACTTAGAATAAGTTGCAGATCTTGGCCATTCATTTCACTTGGATGGTTCAGATTAAATAGGGAAATTTTAGTGCATACCACCTCTCTTTAACCTCTCTCTCTCTCTCTCTCTCTCTCTCTCTCTCTCTCTCTCTCCCCGAAGACGGTTGTGAGTATCATGGCGATCTCATCTTCCTCCTCCCCTCTCTTCGTCGTCGTCAACCGACTGTTGTCCCTGTCTCCGTCGATCACTTGCGCCTCCTTGTCGTGGCTTTTCTCCTCCCATCTCTATCTCTTCGAAGGACGACCTGCTGCGTCCTTGCCGTCTACCTACCATCGAAGCGTTGTGATACCCACTGCTGCCAAGTACTGCTACTGGACATGCCTCACGTTTGAGCGTGAGTAGCACATTGACGGCGGCTCCTCTCCATGAACTTTTTGCCTTCGTCCGTTGCTCGTAGGTCTTCGTCTGAGCGTGAGCAGCATGAGATCCGGTCTACTTCGCCTTCGTCCTCTTCTCTGAGCAAGCAGCAGAGAACCTCCGTGGTGGCAGCACCTCTCTACGAACCTCCAAGCGCGAGCAACACGAGTTCCTCTTCACCTTCGTCCTCTCCTCCGAGCTCGAGCAATAGACAACCTCCGCGGCAGAATCTTTAAGCGCGAGTAGCAGAGAACCTCTGTGGCAGAATCTCCAAGAGTGAGCAGCACCTCCGTGGTGGCTCCTCTCAGCGAACCTTTGAGCGCCAGCAGCACCTCCGAGCGTGAGATTCCCTTGGCACTATTTCGTACTCGGACTTCTAGATGTGATTCAAAACCATTAATACAAGGTTTAGAAGAAGCTTCAATTTCTTGATACTTGCAGCAAAGTATGGTGTTAAAACTGAACTTTCACACTTGCTTAGAAAGGAAAATTCAACATTGACAAGAATTGTCAAGATAGAACCTGGGATCTATTTGTCACTAATAAATGTATTTATCAGCTATCTTTACTGGTGTATTTTTATCTTCCTTTTTTGTGGAAGTTAACTCATTTTTTTATTGATCAATTAACTTATAGCCGTGCTGATCATTGCTGATGTTCATGTACCTATTGCACATATGTATAGTAGGCGTTTCTCTTCACCAAATCATGTGGTTGTCTAACTGATATTATTTTAGAGGTTACCAATCATTTTTTTTTCCAATTGGAAGAAGGGAACTCCATTTGCTGGTTGAAAAAATCATTTCTGGTTTATATCTATCCAACTGTTGCAGCAATGTTCTATTTCACAGGATTTAGAATGTATAATATAATATATGTTATTAAGTCATTTACATTTGCAATTTTCTGCATCTAGTCTATGTTCAATATGCTTGGCCTTTGTTTAACACTTTTTTATGTTTTGTTTCCTGTAAAATCATGGATCCATGTTGGCTCTACTAAGATGAATTGGCAACCCTTTTTAAGAAGGAAACAACCCTTTCATTGACTCATATCAGCATACAAGTTAATGTCCTTAAGTGGGTGGATTATATGTTCTTTTTTAGCCAATTTGTGTGTTTGTCTGTAGATCTTAATCATGGAACTGATGAGATGCTAATATTTGTATCATGAGGGAGATAAGCCCTTATTAATGACACTCGTTAAACTCTTATCTGATATAAATTATGTGATAAGCTATAATTACTCATTTTTTCAGGTGCGTGAAATATATAATTTGCTGAGTTGGGTGAACTTTGTTCGTGTCAAATTTTTGCTGAGCAAATTTGTGTTGGTGATGAGGCTGCTATGATGACTCAAGTTATTTTTATGTTTCTAAAGATTGTTTTTGTGTTTGTACAAACATGTTATGATGCTGCTGTGATGACTCAAGTTATTTTAACTATTTTGAAGACTTTGGTGGTGTCATATCTTTTCTGTATGGAGTTTGTTATATGAACATGTAATATAGCTCGCTCGGTTATATTTTGTAAACTTTAACCTCAAAAAAATGAGAATTTGTAGAACTGTTTTTCATAAGATCTTTTGTTTTTTTTCTCGCATACTTTTGCAAAAAGATTATATCATGCATTTTCTGAACTCACTTGTTGGGTTGTTGGGCAGCAACAATAGGCAATAGTAATACAAAGAAAAGAATCATCTTATCACTCTAAAAAAAGGAATTAGTTTATGGGTACTCAATGTTAAAGAATTCTGTTAGTGGACATATAAAACTCTGCATGCATTTTCAAGGCTATAGTGATCTTCAATTGGTCCATCCATCAACACAAAATAATTGCACGCTTCAGATAAATCTGCGAAAACAAGTAGCAAAATTTATTTAAATAATATTAGAAAATAAAATAATAGAAGAACAAGTTATAAATTTAAAGCAAACACCTGCTGCAACAACCCAATAGAAGACATTAAACACACGTTTTTTGGTTGCGACATGGCGAAAAGAGTATGGCAAGAGGCAAGATAGCTCCTGGATTGATACAAGCTCATCAATAGAGTTCTGGAGGGCATTCAAATGTGAGAATTGCGATCCGAATATTCAGGTTTATGTATCAAATGGGCAGCGAGCTAGACCGCTAGTCTTTCTATGGGTGATTTGGATTCAAAGGAATGGGTGTATTTTCATAGGGGAGCGAGCATATGTCGAAAACATTGTAGCAAAGCTAAATGCTTGTTGAGTGATTGGACGGAGTTATGAGTCTTAAATGACCTTAATCTATTAATGTAATTTTGTCCCATATGAATAAAGTTGGATGAGAACACCTTAATCTATTAAAGTTGAATAATTTTGCTCTCATCCTTTACCTTCTAAAAAAAATTTAAAGCAAACACCTTCAATTTGAAGCAAATATATACAAGGGATTAATGTGCCAACAATAGTAACTTAAATTACAATAGCTCACTCCCACAAACAATAACATCAACTTGCAATGATAGTAATTTCAAAAGGGGATTAAGGCTTCAATCGTGAACAACACCACAAAGAGGACAAAGGGCACGAAGGCGAAGAAGACGACGGCCAAGTGTTCGTGGAGAGGAGCCTCCACTGAGGTGATGCTCGCGCGCAGAGATTCCACCATGGAGGTTCTCGGTTGCCATTAATAATTGTACTTGTACTTCTTATGATACTCAGTCTTTATATATTGCATATCAGTTGCTTTGCACAATGCCTGAAAAAGTTCAGAAAATTAAAGACAGTACACAAATGTTTAATGAAAATGCAGAAATAAGTATGTAATAAGTTTCTTTACAAAACTCTGTTGACAAATGAAATAAAAATGTGCACAAAACCTTGCCGCACCGCGTTGGCAATGTCTAAAAACTAACTAACTATAATAGACTCACAATAACAGGAACAAGGGCTTACATCTCATTATTTCCGTGATTGAGATCTAGACACAAAAACACAAATTGGCTAAAAAAGGAACGTATAGTCCACCCACTTAAGCACATTAACTTGTATGCCTAATATGAGTCAATGAAAGGGTTGTTTTTGTTGGAACATAGGCTTTATGTCTTAAACCATTATACTTTGATGATACAAACCTCGAGTAATTTGAACTATCCAAAAGAGATTAATTTGGAAAAGATAGCTCTATGTGTTAAACTTCATATTAATATTTGGTCATCCTACTTTATGTTTTGGATTGAGTTGTATTTACTAATAAGTTGTTTAAGTGATGAAAAGATAGGTGGAATGAAGACATGAAACTTCAAATGATTCGATGCATCATAATTTAAGAAGTTTCAAAGTTGGATGGATCAACTTTCAAGGTCGGTTGAACCTAGCAAAGGTCGGTCGACCAACCATA
>LTAE01004111.1:0-18477 GCA_001647135.1 Pontederia paniculata | reverse complement strand
GGTTAACAAATCTTTTATCTCTAACCAATCCAACCTACTTCATATATATATTTATCTTTTAAAACTGAAATCTAATATTTTATCTCTTATAAATTCTATCTTATCTTACATATTTTATCTTATCTTTTATCTTATCTTAATTCACTGAATATCTTTTAAATCGGATTTCAAGATAAAATTTCAGAATCTTAAAATTCATCAATCCTCGTGGGTTCGACACTCTACTTATCACTTTATTACTTGTGCGACCAGTATACTTGCTGAGTATTTAGCGTGTGATTTTTCGCATCAAGTATGATTCAATACTTCGTCATGATTCAGTAGTTCAATATGATTCAATGGCCTAATGTGATTCGATATTATTGCTTTGAAAATATTGCTTAAATCAGTGGAAGTTGTTTTTCAACTTCTTTAATAACTTAATTCATTAGGAAAAGCTCTTCAATTTAGAGGGTATGCCATGTAAATAATATAATCTAATGGTAGGGCAGAGAAAAATCGAGTTCGAGACCAGGTCGCTCCCAACCCAGACCTAGAACCGATCCCGATCAGGCCGGGACTGGGTCATCCTGAGTTAACTAGGAATAAAATCGGACGATCCGGTTTTCCAATTTTATTTTTTATATATTAAAACAAAATAAAAAATTCTAATTTTTATAAATATTAATTATTAGTAATTAAAATCTCATTTTTATTGTGCATTAGCCATAAAATTAGTTTATATATTAAATATTTAAAATAAAAGTTATAATGTAATATATAAATATCACATATATAATACAAGATAACCGGATCTAGATCGGGTCAAGTTTTTGACAAACTCGACCCGATCCTTACTCGGATATATTTCGCACCAGGAAAAACTCTCGAAAAATAGGGAAAGATGTATGACTCATGTTAGGTGAAGTCCTTAACAATGAATTGATGGTGCATTAAGTATACTATCGCAACCTCGATTTAGGACTTTTATCAATGAGTTGAGTTGACATAAGATCCACTTTGGTGCACATAGAGGCCCAGTCTTCTCGACTTGAAGGTCATGCAGCTGAGAAAGGAGTGGCAATGGGAAGATTTTTATGTGGCAGAGTAGGTTGTGGAAGAGGAGTTTCAGTTGTGGAGGTATCTCTAGGAAGTTCAGATGACTGAGATACAGGATCCTAGTGCTCAGAAGTAGAAGCCAACTCAGTGGGTTTGGAAATATCTCTTGTGAGGCCCTTTCTGGTTAAAGTTACTAAAGAGATCTTATCATTCTTGGTAGGGAGAAGGACCTCTTCATTATCAACAAACCCAAATATAAGGACTTTGCAAACCATGATGGTGATAAGATTTCCATAGTATAGACGAGCACCCTTGGTCCATTTAGAGTGTACCTTCTCTTTGATTTTGATTAACCGGTACATGAGAAGGTTTCCTAGAGAAATTCTAGGAGCTGCAGGGTCAACAAGGTTTGCAAGAACGGCTAAGTCAAGGAGATTTACTCTTGTGTAGTGACCAGCCCTAGGGAGAACTATGTGGGTGATAATATGATGAACAACTTTCATGACTGGGGATAGATACTTATGGAAATTTCCTTGAACAAATGTGTCTACTTGTCCTCCACTCATATCTAGTGCAACTTGGTTTTGGGTATATGTGGTTTGAGGCTAATGCATTGGAGCAAGTTTGACATGGGGGAAACTCGGAGTGCCAAGGATGTCATTTAATTTGGACTCTATCATTGAGAAGTGTTTGTCATGTAAATAAGATTTGATCTCTTCATATGTGACATCATAAGTGAGATTGACATAGAAGTGTTTCACAACATTTGGAAATTAAGGAATTTGATCCAGTCACATTGCTCAAAGGTCTCTTTTAAACCAGGAAATTGAAGGCTTTCCCAGTCAATTGAGTGAAAAGGTTCGACTATACGTTGTTCATTATAGAAGATTGAGAATTGATTTTGGGCTTTTTCATTAACATACCAGTGGGAACTAAAAACAGGGTCAGTCGGAGTGGGGTTGTCAGTAGCTAAAGTCTCATTGAGAGGAGGTTCAACTATGTTAACTGGTTCTTGTGGTATAGAGGAAGACGGTTCATCTACTTGGTTGGGTGTTTGGGACGTTTTTACGAGTCTACGTCTCTTAGCGGATTTCTTAATAGGCGACATGACTCTAATGGATATGAGAGAAAAACATGAATTTAGAGTGACAGGAAAGAATTAGTGAAGGGAAATATGAAAGGATTTGATTCTGTGAAAGAAATACATCCACAACAAGATTAAATCCCGTCAAGATAATCAAAACTTTGCTAAACCCTAGTAAAACCTAGAAAGTGAGTTTTCGCGACACAAAAGTGAAGTTTTAGGTTTACCTAGATGTTCGAATATGTGTTTGAAGATGTTTTGATTTTCTTTAATCCCTCGGAGCTTCAGAGAATTTGCACACGAACTCGGAGGGAAGACGATGAAAGAACGCGGAGAATATGAAAGGTCGTCCTCTTGAATAGTTGTCAAATATAATGACGACTGAGTATGTTCCACACTATATATATATATATATATATATATATTATATATATATATAATGTTCGCGGCATCGGGCGCCCGAGGTAAATGATGGGTCGACCGAAGTAGAGGGGTCCGTTGAGTTATGATCCCAGTTGTCGTCCTATGATTTCAGTGAACGACCTTTGATTCCACTGGTATAAGATCATAAATCTATTTCGGTCATTCGGAGTAAGATAACGGACGTCCGAAGTCCTAAGGATTATTAGGCATTCACAACATAGGACGCCCTAGGTTTGTATGTTGGTCGACCGAACTAAATAGGAATTTGAATTGGTCATTCAGAGTTATCAATGGGCGTTCGATACTTGAGAAATTTCAGTGGGCGCCCGTTGATTAATGGGCATTCGCTCATTGTCCGCTACTTGAGGAATTTCATCTTATGATTTATTACGGATGCCCACAGACTTTTAGTGGGTGTCCGCTGGTCGCGATCACTAGATATCAACAATGTGTTTCAGACGTCCAAAATGTGTAGAGTGGACGTCCAAAGTTATCATGAACCTTAAGTACCTTAACCATCTTATCATTTGCTATCTATAGTCCTTTATATTTCAACTTAGGATAGATATCTAGATGAAAATAAGTATTTGCCATGTATGTGTTGTGCAACACAGTTGATTTACAACTTTATTAATCAGTGATACCATAAGTAAGTCACAAAAAAGTTAAGTTGTTTTGTTAAAATTCCTAAGTCCAACATTCTAATTTCTCCTTTTGAACATGTTAAGCTTGTCTTCTCTCAAGGGTTTTGCAGTCAAGTGAGAAACATTGGGTTTGTCTTTCTGAATATAATGTCAAATCTATAGGAAGTCAAGTATGAAATTCCAATCATGCCTTTGTATAATTTTTAATCTACACTCTCCTCTTTCTCATCATCTCAAACCTTTCATGCATGAGAGTTTCAGATTCTATACACATTTGAGAGTTTGTGGATCCATAGATATTGTCATTCACATGAATATGCACAGCTAAGATATCATTCCCAAAGTGTTCTAATAAGAGAATTTTATCCACCTTTCCCTTGAAAACTCTTTTCAAGGAGAAATGAACAAAGCTCTAGAAGCTTGCTTAGAAAACTTAAGCACATGATCCGGGTACTCGAAACTCTCAAAACAAGGAGGTTTTTCTCTATAAAATTCCTCATTTATGTACCCATCTAAACATGTTGTCTTCACACTCTTTGGAATTTGTCTCCAATTTCTTGTTCAGTGAGAGGCAATTTTATTTTTTATTTTAAAATCCTTGCAGATCTTTCTCACTTATCATAACAATCCTGTTAGTTGTCATTTCCCTGAGTTGAGAATCCTCCTTGTTGGCTCATCTAGTTTATGATCATCCCAATTGTCTTCTTCTATGAGCTTAATGAGATTTGAGTATTCTAGAAAAAAGTGTATCATCACTCTTTCAATCAGATTTTTTTTAGTTTGCTCAAAATTCTCGAGACACAACAATTGCACCTAGTTACTTTAAGATATAAGATGTTTGGTCTTTTACCATATATCATTTCAAACTATTTTTCTTCTACAGGGATTTAATCAACACTTTGTTCTGAATCATCTCAGGAAGTGTTGACAGTTTCTGCCTAAAAATATTTGGTCAGTTTGTTCTAACTATGCAGGGTTCTAGTCATCTTAGTTTAGATTCAAATCTTCCTCTCAGCTACTGAATTTTGTTGTGGAGTACTTGGTGTTGAGAATTTGATAAAGAATTCTGAATCTCACAAAATTATTCAAACTTTAAGTTTTCAGATTCACTTTCATGATTACTCCGGATCTTGGATATTTTCATATTCAGTTCAATCTGAATTCTATTTACATGAATAATAAACATATCAAGATTTCACTAGACCATGCATGTCTTTATAGTTCAAGTGTTTTAGTTTTCTATGTCATGTTTCATATTTATCATGCATATCATTTAGGCATTTGTGATTAGGCAAATCATCAAATCAGAAACACATTCACATTTTTTATGCCTAAATCCCAAATGTAAAATATTTTTAAATGTCATCACATATTGAGCATTTGTTTTGTTCCAAACTAACAATGTAGTTTTTTGTTATATAGTTGGCTAATATGTAATAAGTTATGTTTTAAGTTTTATAGCAGCCTTACATCTTATAACTACATTACTGGTTTTTCAATGTTATCCTTACCAAGGATTTTCCCTTGGTTATTATTCCAAAAGGATTACTCTGCCCCTTTGTGTACTTGTTCTGCTCAAGATGTTTTCTTCATTCCCAGTCATGTGTCTTGAGCGGTTATTGTCAAAACTTCTTGTTGATTTATGTTGATAACCTACCAGAACAGCACAAAACTTTGTCTTCGGTACTTAGGGTGCTTTGGGTCCTGAGGGATTAGTAATAAAAGTTCTTTTAGGAACCCAAATTTATCTAACATTGGAAAATATATATCTCTTAACTTTACAGTTAAAACTGTAGTGTCCTAATTTGTTACAACAATAGCATGTAATAGTCCTAGCATACATTTTCCTGTATTTATGATGAGCATAGGTTTATCTATTTTCCGTAATCTGTGCATTTCTGCGAGTGTGCAGATTTTTTGTTTTAACAGAATTGTTATTTACATTAACATGAGTAGTATAAGGGTGAGAATATACATAACCATTTCTATGCATATGAGCAGGTTTAGTGTTTCTATGATACATGAATGCATAATTCTTGCGCTTTGCCTTATTTTCAGAATTTCTATTTCTAACATTTACTTTTGAAGGCCATTTGGTATTATCAACAAAAATAGATTTAGAATTTTCAGCAGTTTTATCTTCATTCAAGCATGTAGAAGTGCTCGGAGAGTTTGTATCAAAATAATGTGAGGCTTTTATGAAAATGGTTCCTTGAGACACATTATTATTACTGAATGAGTCAAAACCTAACCCATTTTTATTTAAAGGACTCTTATGCCGAGACAACATCATATCTAGCAACTTTCTACCATAAGAGAAAGTTTCAAAACTATTTTTGACTTTTAGCAATTCTAGTTTTAGGGAACTAATGGTATTGACGTATTTTTCTAGTTCATCATTGGTCGTCAATACTTTGGTATTCAATTCTGAAATTTGCTTTTTTAGAGTTACTACTAATTTCTTTCAATTTATTATTTTCTAGAATAAGACCATCATTTTTCTTTTTTAGAATAGAGTATTTTTTTATCATACTATTAAATTTTTTATGCATGTCAAAAATAATATCTTCTTCATATTCATCACTATCATTATCAATATTATTTGTATGAGAAGAAGATACCTCATCATTTACCATGAGATAGAGCAAAGCCTCTTCTTCCTTCTCTGAAGATGCTCTTTCAGTTTCACTGTCTCCATCACTTGAATCATCCCAAGTGACTTTAAATGTCTTCTTCTTCTTGTAATCTGAGGAGCTTTTCCCTTTGTTCTTTCTATTCAGTGAAGGACACTCGCTATTGTAGTGTCCTACCTTGTTACATTCATAGCACTTCACCTTCGACTTATCAACTGGTCTCATCTTCTGTAATTCTCTTTTCTGCTAAGAGATCTTCATGAATTTTCTGAACTCTTTTGCATATAGGACTAGCTTCTCCTCATTGAAAATCGTATCACTTTCATCAGATTCTTCATCTTCATCATCACTCTCAATATTTTTTGTCTTCAAGGCTAAAGCCTTCTTCCTTGGATTAGCTTTCTCTCTTTCTTCTTCAAGAGTCATCTCATAGGTCAGCAGAGATCCTATGAGATCATCAAACTCCAGTTTGTTCAAATCTTGTTGTCCCTCGACCACAGTTCTCTCCAAGAAGAGAAAACAATCAAACAAATAGTGGTTTGTTGACGAGGTTCGGCCGAACTCCTGGCATACGTCCCCGCTTCGATCTTCTCGAACTTGAGACCTCCGGATATCACTATATTCCTTCTTCAAGGGCGAAAGCTCCCTTACAACTTCTCCTTTCTTTCAGAGAGGACAATGAGACAACCTCTTACAAGTTCACTCTTGAACTCACACTTCCTTCTATCCTAGATTCTTCACTCAAATCACAGAAGGAGGAACTAAGGCCTTTTCGCTCTAGCACTCGCTAGCTAAATTTGCCAAAGTTACTTCCCAAGACTCTTGGGATTATAATATATACTCTGCACAAACAACATAATCTGTCACTCAGAAAACTAGTCGTTAATGCAAGTACAGTACATTTCAAAAAAAAAAGTACAGTACATTTCACCTATCCCTCGGTTGCCCGCTGCACTGGTGAAGCCTTCACTTGAATTGTCGTCTGGTGCTATGGTCGTCCACCGTTCACCCTCGGATGTCTATAGTTCAAAGTCCGAACCTTTGTTCCTCAGTCAACCTCCATCGGTCGTCCGCCAAACCTTTGGCCGACCGATCTTGACTTGAGTCACTTCTTCAACTTGCCTTTGGTTGCTCGCTTATTGCACACCAATCTTCTCGGACGTCCACTCTTTAGTTGAAGACTTCGGTCAAGCTCCTTCGGTTGTTCGCGCTTCATCTTCGGTCGATCGATCTTGACATGTTCTAACTTCAACTCATCTCTGGTCGTTCGCTGATTGCACACCAATCTTCTCGGATGCCCACTCTCGAGTGAAGCCATCTGTCAAGCTCCTTCGGTCGCCCGCCAAACCTTTGGCCGATCGATCTTGACTTTGTACAACCTTATTCAACTTTTTTGGTCGTCCGCTGATTGCACGCCAATCTCCTCGGACGTTCACTTCTGGAGTTGAAGACATCTGTCAAGCTCCTTCGGTTGTTCGCCAAACCTTTGGCCAACCGATCTCGACTTTATACCATCTCCTTCAACTTCTCTGGTCGTCCGCTGATTGCACCCCAATCACTCGGACGTCCAGTTCTGGAGTTGAAGGTCTTTGTCAAGATCCTTCAGTCGGCCGCACTTCACCTTCGGTCGACCGACTTGACTTGTGCAATATCCTTTGACACCTTTGTGGTCATCCGCTGATTCTCCCTGAATCCTTCGGGCATCCACTCTATCTTCTGTGAGTACTTCGAGCGTCCGCTCATCCTTCACTGAGATCCTCGGACGTCTGCTCCCTCTTCAATCAGTACTTTAGTCGTCCGCTCACTTTCCAATGAGATCTTCAGACGTCCGCCAAATATTCTTCTGACAGATGCTCTGATCGATCGCTGCTTTGTCTCTTTAGCCCTCGGACGACCTTTGTCTCCTCATCAATCATCCGCTCATTCTGCGATCGCCCGATCTTCAGTTCACCTCAGACCTGACAAACTCCTGGACGTCCACTTGTCTTCTCTCCAAGACCCCAGACGACCTTTATCTTCGACTGATATCCTTCGGTCGTCCGCACTTCATTTTCGGTCAATCGATCTTCATCCTGTCATCAGTTTTGGTCGTCCGTTGCTTTAACACATGAGCCTTCGGACGTCCACTTCAACATGGCAGTCTCCTAGTCGTCCACTATCTTCACTCTGAAACCCTTGGACGACCATTGCTTTCTTCCTCAGTTCTTCGGTTGTCCATTCTTCATCTTCGGACGACCTCTCCTTCCTCACCGGACGTCCTCTTCTCCTTGGACCGCTCGTTCTTCATCTATTGTACTGTTGGTGTAGAACTATCGATCGTCCACTTCTCTTCATCGGGTGACCTTCCCTATTCATCATTGTCTTCGGTCGTCCTCTCAATATCTTTGGTCGACCACTCAGTCTTTGACTCCACTTCTTTACTCTTTGTTCTTCTCATCAGTCGACCACTTCACATCCTTGGGACGACCGCTGCACACATAGGATTTTTCCTCATAGGTCATCCATTCATCAACTTTATTCGACCTATCTTTCTCTGAACATGAAAATTATGTCTTTCAAAAATCAATTCAACAAGCTCATTAGTTCAGACTAAGTTCCTTCACAAATTTGTGATCACCAAAATAATCTCGGGATCCTAGATTCAACAGAAAGGACTGGTCAACAATATGCGGAAGCAAGAAAAATGTGCTCTAGCTTTAAGAATTATTTGCATTCATGCTTTTGCATCAAAGATTTGGGGCCTTTGTGATTTGTTTTTTGGGAATAGAAATCATATGAAAAGACTCTGATCTTTTTCTACCTCAACGAAAATATGTTCTTAATATTTTGTCTTAATGTGGTACGAGTGGATGTAAGTCGTGTTCATTTCCTATGGTGCAAAGACATAATTTGCCAGCTAGCTCAAGTCAGCATCTCTCTAGTCTAGACAATTGCAGGTGACTGGTTGGTCGTTCGATCTATCTCATGATCACTAGACTTGAGTTATCTTATTCTATAGATACACTCCCTCAATTCATGTCTACACCCACAGAGTGTCATTGGGATGCATCTATGCATGTTCTTCGTTATTTAAAACAATCCCATGGAGCTGGCATTTTTATACGACCTACATCATTGAACATTATTGGCTAAAATGACTCTGATTGGGCTAGTTGTCTGTTAACTCCGTGTTCAACTACAAGATATTTCATCACACTTGGAGCATGATCTATATCATCGAAACAAAGAAACAACCACATGTTTCTCGCTCTTCAGCCGAGGCCAAATATCGTGCCTTGGCAACAACTACATGTGAACTGTTAAGGTTACGTAGTCTCCTACTTTCTCTAGGAGTTCGTTCTCCTTCCCCAATATTTTTTTTTGCGACAATCAATCAACTTTGCATATTGCCTTAAATTTTGTTTTCCATGAGCATACCAAGCACATCGAAATTGATTGTCATTTCGTACGTGAGCATTTTTTTAGTTCAAAGAAGATCATTCCTTTTTACATCTCTACTCAACTACAATTTGAAGATATTTTTACTAATGCTCTAGGAGCTTATTGTTTTAAATTATTATTGTCCAAGTGTTTGAGATCGCCATGCTCCAACTTGACGGGAGGGTATCAAACTATCTCAGCAATAGCAGTATATCAACAATATATAACAATCTATTGTTGTATACATGTACAACACATCAAAGTCTGTTTATGTATTATGTTTCTTTTGGTTGTGCAAACTAATCACCTAGAGTTGATCAGCCTAACCACCTTGTATGAAAGTACACATAAGACAATAATAAGATTGAGAGTTTTTACTTCTTAATTCCCACACCTCTTAGACTATTCTCACTTTCCAAGGATTTGATATTAGATCCAACACATTCTATTCTAACATATAATCAATACATGGCTTACAATGGAATCAATGTTCACACTCTTAGTCCTTTTCGATCCTTAACCTTTTTCTCCAATATGATGATACCCCGGATTTTGGTCACCTTTGACAACATATCACATCCAATCTGAGCAAATCAAGAAAAAGAACAATAAGAAATGGAGACTTACCCCTTGTTCTTCATGACAAAGAGGCAACCAAAATGAAGAATGAGAGAGAAGGGTAAAAAGAAATGGTTTTTTTAGTGAGAGAGTTACTAGGAAGAGATTAAGGGAAATAATGGTCATAATATAATGGGTTATTTTCATAAACCTCACTCAAACTATCGTAAAATTTTATATCTACCCCTAAATTATAAGATCGGTAGATGTAGGTCTAAACTTTTTTTTTATTGGACAATTTTATCCAACAGTTTGATGTTCTATTTCTTATATTATTTTAATTTATTAAATTACTATTTTGACCTTCTATATAAAAGAAATCAAAATTCCAATTCCTTATCTCCTCTCCCTCCTTCGTCTCTCTCCCTGCCGCCTGCGTGTTCCTCTCTCTCTCCTCTCCCTTTGTCATCTCTCATCGGCGAGCTCGGCACGCAACTTGCGCTCGATTTTGTTCACGTGAGCGCTTGCTCGCTTGCATCAATTTCGCGTGGCTCGCTCGCCTGCGTCAATTTCACGCAGGGCTCGCCTTGATTTCGAGCAAGCAAGCTTTGCTCGCCTGCGTCGATTTCACGCAGGTGAGCACTGCTCGCCTGCATCATTTTCGCGTAGGCAACCGCTACTCGCATGTGCTCGATTTCGTGCATGCGACAGTTGCGGCTGTTGCTCGCTCGTGCGAGCCAAGCTCGCCTGTGACGATTTTGCACAAGCGAGCAGCGCTAGAAGCGAGAGAGAGATGATGGAGAGAGAAGACACATGGAGAGGGAGATGATCGAGACCTATGCAAGTTCTGAGCGCCTGTGTTGGTAGGGTGAGAGAGATGATGGAGGGAGAGGAGAGTTAGAGATAGAGAGGAATAATTTTTTTAATGACAAAATATAATTTAATAAATTAAAATACTTTTAATAAAATCAATGTCAGATTGTTGGATGAAATTGATCAATCAAAAAAGACATATTTCTACCTAATTTATAGTTTAGATATAGATTTGAAATTCACGATAATTCAGGGGGTAAAATGAAAATAATCTAAATATAATTCATTACCATTATTTCCTTAGTAGTTAAGTTCAAATTTCCAACCTCAATTAAGGATCCCTATATTTTTTTAGCATACTGTCATAGAGTTATGATTATAAATAACGGGCAATAAAGTTGTAGTGCATATTAACAATTGAGAAAAATATTTAAAAATTGAAACAATCAGGAAGACGATTAGAAAAAATTGTGCAAATTGAAACAACCCGGTTTATAAAGACCGCCTTGCTTCCGAGGAAGCAAACACGGCAACTCCAACTCCTCTCCGCCACCGCCTCCTCCTCCCCAATGGCGCCGACGACTCAGGCATGCCTTCCTCCTCCTCATCATCTATATGAATACCTCTTCTGATCACTCCATTGCTTCGCCCAACTCGATGCTTTGTTGTGTTGATTTGGATTTTGCTTCATGTTGTGTGCTTGTTTGTTCGTTCCAGAACATAGACAATGGCGGCTCGCCTAACAAGGCGCTGTCTTCCAAGATCAACGGCCGCGGCGGCGGCTTCGGGGCTGCGGCGGATGCGGCAATGTCGGCGTTGCGGTGCAACCCGTGCCTGTCGGAGCACGGCAAGACGTCGATAAGGGGTGTGGTGGCGGAGATGCTGGCGACAGTCAACCCGGAGAAGCCGCTCATCTCCCTCGGCGTCGGGGACGCCTCGTCGTTCCCGTGCTTCCAGAAGGATAAGGACTTCGCAGGGTCGCTGGCAAGCGTCGTCTCCTCCTCCATGTTCGACTGCTACCCTCCTTCCTTTGGCTTCCCCTTCGTTCGCAGGTGAGTTTCTCTCTCTCTCTCTCTCTCTCTCTCTCTCTCTCTCTCTCTCAGTTACATTTAATTAACATGCAGTAAACTTCATATTAAATATTTGCCATTTTTTTTTCTTGAGGTGAACAAATTTAAGTATAACTGAATTCATTTCTAAAACATTTATTTTGAGCAGGATTTATCAAATTATTTAAGTAATAATCAATCATTGAAATCGGACTGGGACGGTTAAAAAATGCTTTAATCGAAAAAAAGGAATTGAAATGTGCAAAAACAGGTAAAAGATGGTAAAAAAGGAAGGAAAGATGTTATTTTAAGGTAACAAAATTCTAAAAACAAATTGCTATAAATAATGACATTTTTTAATAAAATTATTATAGTATTTTTTATATTAAAATATGATGTAATATTTTTTTATTTGTAATATACTATTATTTGCATTACTTTATAAAATTAATATATAATATTATTTTCATAAAATTCGGATTAAAAAATTGATAATTTTTTATTGGAAATAATAATGATCTTAATAAATTCAATTTAAAGGTCAAAATTTTACTCTCATATTAACTACAAAATGTTATTAATATCTGATTAGTTCAAGTATATTCTTTTATGACTTTAAAATCAGATCCAACACTTAATTTTTTTCCACGAGGAATGAGTAGGCATACGGAGTATCTCTGATAGATCATGGTGAAAAACTTATGTGGATTTGTGTAGACACCCATACAAGATTGATGCCCTTTGCGTTCCAAGGTAGAGGGAACAAATCACACACAATCTAAGTATATCAGTAGCAACTTAATTGTCAAACAACTTCTTGGAAGCTTCAACAACTTCGTGGAAGCTTCTGAAGTTGCAAACTGATATAAAATCCATTTTTTTTCAATTACAGACTGGAAGCTCAACAAAGAAAGTAATTAAAAATAAAAATATATATAAATTCCACTCATAAAATTTAAATTCGAGACTTCTTAATACCCAAATCGAGAATGAACCATTACATCATACCAGTCCACATCTTTAATAGGCACCAATACTTATATTGCAATCATATCTTACTTGTACTTGTTTATATTTGTACTCACATTTTAATTTCACTTAATAACTTAATCATGTCTCATAAAATATTATTTTTCAAAGCTGAATATGTTCCTTAATTTATTCCTCTTAGCTCTAAATTTGCACTTTTATATCTTTTTTCTTTACATAGATATTCGATTGTTTAATACGAAGGAAAAAGAAAGATATATAAACTTCATGACCCACCAACCTAAGGGCATCATGCCTAGGGATGTTCATCGGGGGTTCGATCGACTGAATTCAACTATTCAGATTAATTAGGCCTACACGATACTTTTTTTTATAAAAATTGATTAATTGAGAACTCCAAAATTTGCTAAATTAAAATAATTCAAAATTTAAGAAAATATGTTTAATATCATGAAACACTTGTTTCATGTCATAAAATAAATATTAAATGGAATATTCTTATTGAATATTGAAAAAGATGAAAAAAGTGAAAAATGAAAAAAGTACACGGTGATTCAATCCGAATTAATTGGTCAGATCTAATTGGGTCTGCTTAACTCGAGTTGATCTTTTAATTAAATTTTCATGTTTTTAAAGTGAACTTAATTTACGATGTAACTCATATAATTTTTATAAGATCTTTAATAAAATTTTATTATTAATTATTGATTTTATAATTTTTACGATTTTAAGTAAAATCTCGATTTTAATGAGTTTTGTCCGTAACCACGTCTTGTCATTTCCACTTCTGTTTTTTGAAAATTGATTTCGTAATAATGTCTTGGTGGCCCTGCCCGCGTGCCGTAGGGCTCTCCTTGGCGTCCCTGTGCCTTGTGGTGTTTGCTCTCGGAGGTCACACTCTTACACGTGATATTCGTCTCATTTGTAGATCATTTTTGTTTGTTTTGCTTGCAAAGTTGATGCTTCATGTTCTTTCTTTATGACTGGACAGCATTTAAATGTCTGGTCCCTTGCATAGTTGCATGATGACGAGATGAAAGTTGCAGACAACTTCATTCATTGCTTTATGTGGTATTATTAATAACATACGACTTCTCATACATGGATTAAGAAACTTGAATTTTAATTTCCACACGTAAAAAATGTTATGCTATTTAATTAGTTTTCACTTGCCACTATAAATAATTGATGCACGACATTATATGTCCAAAAGGAAAAAAGAAAAAAAAACGACATGCCGAACTGAAGAATGTCCAAAATGGATCTAGGAATAGTCTCCGGGCTTAAATCTTGGTATGTAGTAATCTTGGGCCGGGATGCATGCATTATAGCCCCGTTTGATTGCCACCATATTATTCATGGATTAATTTTTTTTAATCCATGAGATAGTCTCATGCCCTTAATCCACATGGAATATCTCTAATCCAAAGAAGAGATGAAATTATTTGTCTCTATTTTTTTATTCTTTCTTCAATAAATATAGTGGGACCCATCGGATGTTAAAAAAGGGTGTTTAGTTCAAAATTGGAAAATAAGACCTTAATCCAAGGCTTATTCCCCAACCAAACGGGCCCTATGTGAATAAAAAGATTCTCTTGGATTAAAGAAAACCCATGAATTTAATAGGTCAAAGAAAAAAAAGGATCCAGGTATAGCTCATAAACTTAAACACACTCTTAAAAGGTGATCATATTGATTCAAGGCTCCATTTGTTTTGACCAAAATATTCTTCTAAAAAATATTTTTTTATTTTTCTGTTATTTGGTAGTATAACATAAAGTAGCCAACCAGAAAAGACTTTCCTATTGAAAAAATATTAAATTTGAAAAATACATTATATTTTTTTATAAATGAGAAACTATGTTTCCCTCACATAGCTTCATCTTTTATAGTCTTAAAATTATTTTTCTTTATATTTAAAAGTTATATATCAAATGCAAGAAAACAAATTATTTTAAAAAATAAACTTTTCAAAAACTTTATTTTCATCGTACATTTAATTTTCGAAACATCAAACAGGGCGGTGGCGGAGTACTTGTCCAAGGGCGTGAAGCACGGCATCGACGACGACCACGTCTTCATGACGGTGGGCGGGACGCAGGCGATCCACGTCTCCCTCACGGTGCTCGCGAGCCCCGGCTGCAACATCCTCCTCCCCAGGCCCGGCTTCCCTCCCTACGAGTCCACCTGCGACCTTGCCGGCATCGAGATCAGGTACTACGACCTCGTCCCCCGCCGCGCCTGGGAGATCGACCTCGCCCAGGTCCGCTCCCTCTCCGACGCCGACACTGTTGCCATCGTCGTCATCAACCCCAACAACCCCTGCGGCGCCGCCTACTCCGCCGCCCACCTTCACAAGGTACGTACGTACCTGCACACTGCACGCATGCATGCATGAGCGTGCATCAATCCTTCTATCTTTTAGTTCCTCTGCGGATCTTAGCAGTAGAACATTGCTGAAATAATAATAACTCTATGTGTGCTGCAGATTGCCGAAACCGCCAGGGACCTGAACATTCCGATCATTGCCGATGAAGTCTACGGTCATATGGTGTTTTCCGGTGGCAAATTTGTTCCACTGGCCTCCTTTGCTCACTTAACGCCAGTCATCACCTTAGGATCTCTGTCCAAGCGATGGATGCTTCCTGGTTGGCGTTGCGGATGGATGGCCATTTGCGACCCTTTTGGCTCCATAAAACAGGTAAATATATAGTTGGTGACAGATCATGGAAACATATATATGCACACTGGTAACTTTTGCACCTTCTTCCCTTCTTTTTTTTTCCACGTACAGGTTAAAGCGGCGACTGAGATGCTCATGAATGTTACTTCAGGTCCACCTTCTGTGATTCAGGTTTAAGGACAAATCCCTCACAAGATATGGATTCTAATCTTTCAAGTTATGTGTCATATACTCACTCATGTCATATATCTTGCAACAGGCCTCAGTTCCCAGCATCTTAGCTGATACCCATGAGGCGTTCCACTCAAATGTCCTCGCAGTGATGGAGAACTCCTTGGACGCACTTTATGCAAAACTAGAACAGATTGAGGCCTTGCAGTGCCATGCAAAGCCTCAAGGCTCAATGTTCATGATGGTTAGTTCTTGCATTGTCTTACAGGCATTTAGGAGTTAGCAGAAGGTCTAAAACGTTAGCTTTCCTTCATGCATGGGACTGCAGGTTGAATTGAACACAACCATTCTGCTCGGAATCGAGAATGACATGGACTTTGCCAAGGAATTGATCAGAGAAGAATCTGTCTTGGTCCTTCCAGGTATTGGACTATGACAAATCAGTCATTAATTCGTAGTTGATCTTATATATTGGTAATTAAAATCTTAGCTGTATGATGATTTTGTGGTCTCATGATCCTGCAATTAGGCTCGGTTATCGGATTGAAGAACTGGATACGGATATTCTTTGGTGTCCCAGCTGATCTGCTGAGAGAGGCTTGTGACAGGATCCATTCTTTCTGCAAGAGAAGGCAGCTTAAAAACTGATGCATGAAACAAGGATGGAGAGGCATCTATAGTTATAAAATATAACAAATAGTTCACAACCAATTTATAGAGGATTGAGGGTGTCAGACGTTCCTATAAACTTTTTTTCACCGTCAAGAGTGTAGGTATAAATTAATTTCAGTTCACCTCTCAGTTCAAATAAGAAATAATAATCTTTTTTCCCTCTCTCTTCCATCTTTTCCTCTCAATATCCAATATTGGTCTCAATTTGCTTATTCCAAGTGTAAATCAACTTATCCACCTCCATAACAAAAATGACATAAGTTAAACTTTTAACTCAGGAACAAATTAGCTAGCTCCACCAGAATTCAGGCCTAACCATTGAGAGTAATAGTATATATAATAAATTTCTGGGGGTCAAACTTGTTACTCTAGTCCCTACTAATTAAGCAAATATTCTCATGGAAAAACTAACTAATTCATAGAAAATAAAATATTAAAGGGAAGCATAATAATTTGACTGAATCGTGACATTATGAAGTAATAATGCTCCACCAATGTAAAATGAGAACTTCTATGTTATGTAGTCTAAAATGATGAAAGTTAATAATTGAAGTCACTTGATTTGGGGAGCACGTAATAGCTATTCACTCATAAGGTTTCTCCAATAAAACCGTTTATAAATTCACCTCAAATAGTTATCGAAACAAATATTAAGTAGTTTATAAGACTACATAGCAATAACATATATAAATAATAATACATATTATATGGCATATAATAAGTTGTACCACATTTCAAGAAAAAAAACTCTCTGTGACAATTTTACAATCAACCCCGACGGATTACATAATTCAACATTTTCTTTTTCGCATATGATTTTCCCCAATACTCAATATAAATTATAAATGTTCATAGTCGAAATAATTCAGTTGACTCCAATGAATTTGAAATCTGATCTCCAAAGTTAATGATGATCACGAATTGGTTGGTATTTGACAAGGATTTTGGTATACCATTGGGTAAATCAACGACGAGAATTCACAAAATAAACTTGTAGGATTAGTCACTAATTTGTTTCTTTCTTCTAACTTAATAATACTTTAAATTTTAAATTAACTAAAAGCTCATATAGTTGTCAATTGCATTTAAGAAGTTCAACAATTAAAAGTGTCGATTTTTTTAGTATCATTTTAGAGTTCTATTCTAAAACAAACTTTCAACGTACGATAAGACAATATTTATATAAGGGGTAAAGAATTTGTAACATATTTTTAGTATAGCACGTGTAGTACATCAAAAAGTAATGATATTTTTATACAAAATAATTTGATCTTTGTTCACTTCACTTGTACATTTAGTGTCGACATTTTTTTTTACAAATGTGCTACACATTTATTTTTCTCTTTATATAAACTATATATGGTTAGAGAACATTTGAGTCATCATAATATATTGCACAATTCTCCTATTTAATATTATTCTATTATCATCAAAAGATGTAACTCAATTGAAAATGAATGATCAATGTTGAAGATAGCAAATGGAGACTGATAACTCAATATCTACTATTGCTCATTCAATTCTGTGGTGGTGAGTTGATGGAGGGTTGTGTTCGAGGGCGGCTTCGAGATTTTTTTTAGTTATATATATAATGTATTTATTCTATGAGTTGTTGTCTTGCTTCTATCATATAACAATTATATATTATGGTTAATTTTTGACATGAAATAATAAAAATTCTCTATGTCGATCGTAGACATAGAAAAATCATGTTCGAATCATATAATTATGTGCAATTTTGTGTGTGTGATTATTGTGATCTTCTTTTTGTCCTTCGTTTATCCCAACATATAATTTGTTTTTACGTGCTATTATCCCTCTTGCTTGATATTTGCAACATTAACAATGAAAAGAAAATTTATATCAAGTTGCATACTTAAAACTTCTAAGCTACTCATGCAACTTCTTCACTCATATTGTTCGGTTTGAGCTCACGAGTTTTGTACAATTTTTGAAAATGCATATCTAAATGTTAAAGACATATGAAAATTCGAGAACAGAAGTAGAAGATCACAAAGAGAAATACAAAAAAATAGAGAACGCACATATTTACTCAGGTTCACCCTTTAATTAGAGCTACGTCATGCAAAGATATTTCACTATTATTATTTTTTGTTACAATCGCTCAACATCACATCTGAAATAAGAGCAAATATATATGGATTTAAAATCCTAACAAATAGATAATCTCTTAATCCGCACCATATGGGTCAGCTTAAATAAAAATCCAAACTCGTTTAGGTTTCGGAGCAGCAGAACCCCCGTCGGGGGCGGTGCCCCCCGAAACCCCCCCCTCCCC
>LTAE01004110.1:0-15956 GCA_001647135.1 Pontederia paniculata | reverse complement strand
TATATATATATATATATATATATACAGATTAAACTAGAAGTATTAAGCATAACAAACATTTAGTTTTTTATAGATTAGATAATTTTATTTTGATTGAGTTATTTTTCTAAGGGAAGAATGAAAAAGGAAAGGAAAAAAAATCCTTATTTTTTTCTAACTCTCCCAAATGCGCTCCTTCCTTAATTGATCCATTTTTTAATGTGGTCCCTTCTTTCTTCACTTCGCCCCTTCTTTTTTCATGGTGCTTTCCGAATTGGCTAGCCGATGCCTCTTTCCTGCTCTTCTCATTCTTTTTCAGTAAGCGAGATGCCCTTTTCCTTATTTGTTAATGCCCACCTATGAGCTACCATAGAAATAAAAGAAAATAGGGAAGAGAAGATGATAAAGAAGGCCGACTAAACTCTTGCAGCTTGATCTATGGAATCAGGAGTTGGTCCTTGATTATGTGACCCAAACCGCACTCTGGAGACCAAAGTCATTGGGATCCAACAACCTACTTTAATGAATTAACAAAGAGGGCGATCTTATTTGAAATGCCTCGTAATCTTCAAGCAATTACGTGCTTCAATATAATTACCTTTTTTAGCTTCTCATTACCCGTAGGACTCCCACTGCCATTAGCACCTTTTTTTAGTACTCCTTGAGGTAATCCCTTATTGTTTTCATGCATTAATATCAGGAATACACTTATTTGCAAAAGTGGGTCCTAAAGTGTCTACCATTTATCCATTCCCAGCTATCTAAGTGGCAGCTTACAAGAAGGGGCGAAGAGGTTAAGTTCCTATCTAAATCTAAGCCTATGCTAATCAAATTTCTTCTCGAAAAGGTACCTCGAATATATCTAGGACTCCGATGAACTTCTGCAAGGTGAACTGACTGAGAGCTACCATGAAAGGCTGATGCTCTTAGGAACAGCCAAGGCAATATTTGGGCGAGAGATCGTCAGATAAATCAAACTACTGACCAACTTTCTGTACCGCATTAGATCAAATAATTGTGAGCCATCAATAGTAGAAGGCCATAAGGGAGAATTAGGAATTTATTTGATAGGCGGTAATAATGTTTTCCTTTAGAGATGGAAAATTCGTCCACCAGGTTATCAATATGCAAATTCTTCCTCTGTTAGTTGAAAGAATGAAATTAACTGATATCATGATGATACTAGGTAGTATAGATATTATTATGGGGGAAGTTAACGTTAAAATGATAATTGATACGACAAAAGTACAAACTATCAATTCTTTTTCTACATCGAATCCTTAAAGGAAGTCTATGGACTCATTTGGATTTTTCTACCTATTTTGACTCTTATAATGGGAATTACAATAGGGGGTACTAGTAATTGGGGAGATATTATATATTCATTATATATATTTAATTATATACGACTATACTATAATATTAATATATACTATTATAGTTATATATAATTATAATAAAAATATATTCTATACATATTTATTATGCATATAATATATATACAAGTTGGAACTAAGCAAGTAGCAATAGCGAGGTTCGCGAGCATCGACATGCCCATGCATTGGTCGATTTTAATGCTGTCTGAAGCGACGGGGGCCGCCGCCCGAAAAGAAAGAAAAATGCTTCAATACCATGATGCCCATGCCATACCATTCCGAGGAGTAATCTGGGCTTGAACAAAGTACACCATTGACTCTATTCTTTTCTCCAATTGTGGGATCACTGATCTATCTATTATGCTATGGTAACTTACAGTTATGAATAAAAAATGGATTGGGGCAGTTAGATCTCTATAGAACAAATCATAAAATGGTGCCTCAACTTGCTATCAACTTTTTATATATACAAAAATCTGGATAAGAGGTTGATGAATGAAGTGGTTAAGAAAAAAAGGTTAGCCGGGGGGTAAGGGACTCGTGTGGAATGCCTAATAACGAAATATATGTATGAATAAATGGATAGAGCCCTATAGCTCCAATTTTAGTAAGACTAAAAGAAACTAACTTATGTTCTTAATTTGGAGGTCGAGCTAACTTCCAAGACTTCACCACAAACGAACTCTAATTTCTCTCATTCAAGCCCTCACCTTCTTTTTCCCTGGATGAGATTGACTAATTAAACTCATGTTTCTATAATCAATTCTATCCCCTGATCCGATTGGGGGCAAACATCTACGAAAAGATCACTTGTATTTACGAAAAGATTGCTTGGATTTTCCATGGTTTATTCCTTATCTCTAAAATTCTATTTCTTTATTTTATTCACTTCAGATCTGACGGAACTCAACTTTAGTTCTGGGCCGCAATTAGGAGTAAAGAGAGGGGGTACAACTCTATTAATATGTAATTGAAATTACTATCCTTTTTCAAATAGAAGGGAAGCTAGAGGTCAACCTGCTGCCAATCCGGAAGCGGAGCTTCCTCCGTTCTATTCCTTCTTTACTGTGATCTTTTGCACCATCTTCTTTTTTACAGCCAGTTCTCAGCACCCTTTTTCCGCCGCAAGGTTGGCTAATCGTACGCAGTAGGAGAAAGGGAACTCCCTTGATTCTGGAAGGCACATGAGTCCAAATGCTATTATTAATGTGTGACCGACACTACACTACATAGGTACCTGTGCAGGTGAGGCGATGGATTCAAAAGCATCAAACCTCTCTTGCTAAAAAAAAATCAAAACACATCGAACTATTACTATCAATTATCCAGTTCGGATCCTATATGTAAAAATATAAGAAGGTAGATCCTTCCTCTCCATTCTCTCTATTTGAGGGTGGAGTTCCAACATGTAGCTGGGCTAGTTAAAGACTAGTATGTAGGGTACTAAGAAGCCAGTGGGTTGGACAAAAAATAGGCTTTTGTACAAGTCAACTTTGGGCTTTCGAGTGACGATTGTCTGTCAGGCGCTAATAAGAACATTGAACTATCCATGTGGCCGAGAGCCCTCACAGCCTAGCACAACGACGCAATTATCAGGGGGGCGCTAACATGGGTCAAAGAGAAATTAACATAAAGAAAGAAAGAACAAACTTGAAAGGTATTCCAGTCTTGTATGTGGATCCCAATCCGCGACAGAGAACAAGTCAGGAAGCGAGCATACCTATGTTCGCTTCTTCTCCACCAAGCATGGAAGTTTAAGGATAACTGGGTGAAGAATGAACCAACAAGCACTTTTATTCTATTGTTATTGTCCTTTCCAAATGAAATGTGCTCCTTACAGTGGTTCAAGCAAGCCCCCCTTGAAAGGGGATCAGTGGAAAGGGACTTCCAAGTAGGGATCCATGATATGCTTGGCAAGTGGATTCACATCTCTTGCAACCTACGCAAACCTCCATTCATGCCGCGGAAGCAATTTGCTTAACCTTACACTCGTACCAAGATATCATCTCCAATATGCCTCAGAGAAGAGTCCACGAGCTATCGACTTGGCTGAGACCTTGTTTCGAGATGTTGTTGGATTGTGATGCGAGTGGATCATCTAAAGCGGCCAACATGACAAAGTCAAATGTTTTTGATAGGTATGAAATGGAGTCCTATTCTATTTGTTGTCCAGAATTTCTCTTAGATTCGAACCCATAGCTGATGGTAAACTAGAATAGATATTTTTTGTTTCTACTCACACGGGCCCATATCCTTGCCTTTCTATCAATTTCTAATTCTGATCTTCCTCCCTAATCTGATATTATAGTGTTGATATAGACAGAAATTCCGTTATGGTCCAATTCTGAACGGTAGTAAATATCAGGACTTTGCAATATTTGCAAAATTCTTTTCTAATTGGCACACCAAGGCTCTTCATTATTTTTCTATTTATTCAACAATATATATGCACCTGTTCTTGTCTCTCGACTGTCTATTTATGAGTACCAAATGAGAACTTTTTTGGCAACATATGCATCCAGGCAAATCTAGTCTCCAGAAAAGATGTTGTTCCACTGTCATACCAAGCTTCTCTTGATGCTCATCTACTAATGCCCTTTGGCAAGTGTTGTAACATAACTTAGAATTTTCTCTCCATGAGAGAGAGAGAGAGGGAGAGGGAGAGAGAGAGAGAGAGAGAGGATCGATTATTGCGTAGGTAGTAAAATGACCAGAGAGAGAGAGAGAGAATATGAAGAAGAAACATGGACTCTGATATATTATACTTGGCACAATAGGCACCATTACTAGTTGGGGCTCCAATATTTGCTTCCAATTATGCGGAGTTTCAGCGCATAGGGTAATTTTGGTGTGTAAAATGGAGGTACTTTTTGTATTTGGATTTCCTAAAGATTTTTTTCCATGTTTCAATAGATAATAAGTGAAGTTTTTGAGGTTCATATTTCCGATATAAGTGAAATTAAGTAATTCTTCTTTTAGATGCAAGTAAAGTTGAATATTTGATATAAAGTATTAAGCACATTTCATATATGAAGTCATTCTTTTATCCCATCTTCCATCAATCGTAATGCCGAAGGTTCTTAACGATGCATGAGAAATGATATTAGGGTGTGGAGAATCAACGTGACAGTTTTGAAAATTTGTATACATTAAAAACTTCTATGATAAATATAGTCATTCTCATTGTTTTTATATATTGTAATTTTCGAATATTGTAGAGAAGAAAACAAAGAAAATGACATGATACCCACTTAAACTTCACATATTAATTAATTTCTTATATCATATATTATTTAGGCTGACCTTCCTCAGGCAATGGGAGAATCAAATATACTAAGTTTCACAAATAAAAAAAAATAATGAAATAAGAGAGCAAGGAGCATGTAGCACTAAAACATGTGAAGTACATAAAAAAGCAACGACACTTTTTATAAAAAAAAAAATCTGATTGTTATTCACTTGTAGAGAAAGTGTCAACCTTTTTTGTACAAGTATGTTACATATTCTTTTTTTCATGAAATAATTATTTTCCTAACTATTATCTTTTGAAAAATTCTCGGGAGATAAGAGGATGGGAAATGCATTCAACATGCATCACTTCATCTCAATTGCACATATATCACTTCATTAATGAGCAATCAAGAAAGCAAGAAATATCAGTATATATATTAAAGTGAACATCCCGAATCTTGATGTTGAGTAGGAATCCATTCATGCATAACATTTCTTGCCTTTTTTACTCTACAAGAATTGTTACAGCAAAATGGAATAAATAAGTAAGTAAATAAATGGAGAGCTACGTAGTGTAGTTGCTTGTTTGAGGATGAAGATATCGATCAGTCCAGCATTTATCAGCAGCCACAGCATCTCTCCATCTGTAACCGAGTATGCCCATCTCAGCAGAAGACCTCTGCTTCACCTGAATACATACAGTAGTCAACCAATTAAACTTGTAATTTCTTTCAAAACTCATAGAATGAGATGAGCAAAGGATTGAACAATGCTGATACATACCAAATCCCTGGTTGTAGGAGCGTGAGTTCCTGGAGGAACCTGCAGAAAAAATGTCAAGAAAAACAACATGAATATGTTGTTATTTCACTCAGTCCTCACGTACTCTCGCTCATTGTTCCGTAATGATTTTACAAAATTCTCAAACTGTTTTTATTTGAAGAAAAATAGAGAGAAAGAGAACTTGTGGAACGAACAATATTTTTGATATTCCCATTAAATATTAAGTACAACACATAAAGTAACTGATCAATAAGTTTAACTGATTACTAACTCTAACTGATCATTAAACATAAGAAATTGTGTGGCAACCAATATATATAATATAAATATAACACATCTAACAGAACCCAATACATTATCTAACAGAATTTGTGCACTGGGTATATCTATAAGCTTGGTCAACAAATTATCAAGGACAACAGTGTTTTGATGAGCTCATTAAGAATAGAAGAGAGAGTTGATGTGGTTAATTATCTGAAAAACTTACCTTTTTCTTATCGGTATCACCTCCCCCCAGCGTTGGTGTTCCCTTGTGAGTAATGTATTCACTGTCCACCACTCCAATATAATCTTGGTTCTGATTCACATATTGTTAGTTATGAAATAGTTTCTTTCTTCTCATACAAAAAAATTATGGAATTTACACAATTACATGTGCAGATTAATATTACCTTAACACAGTATCTGAAATGATAATCCATGCCCCATGCATGTATTAAATCATTCTACAAATAATTATCTGAAAAACTTACCTTTTTCTTATCGGTATCACCTCCCCCCAGCGTTGGTGTTCCCTTGTGAGTAATGTATTCACTGTCCACCACTCCAATATAATCTTGGTTCTGATTCACATATTGTTAGTTATGAAATAGTTTCTTTCTTCTCATACAAAAAAATTATGGAATTTACACAATTACATGTGCAGATTAATATTACCTTAACACAGTATCTGAAATGATAATCCATGCCCCATGCATGTATTAAATCATTCTACAAATAAGCATACAAAAGACAATTAACAGGAGAGGATAAATAAGAGAAACAATGTAATTATAACTCGGCATCTTACGCAAACTCAAGATACAAACATGAACTACAATGATATAAGGAATCAGAGATTTACTGACTTGAACCAAATGCCAAATGCAACGCCAAGCAACTCTTGAGAAAACAGGAGCCATCATTTCCACAAACCTGCAAATATAAACCAGAAATGACAAACCATTATACCAAATGTGTTTAGATGGAATTAGATTTCCACATTTGAATTTTTCGTGCATACATTTGAATTATATATGCTCATTAAATAATGAAAATCTTATCATGCATCTAATGCATGGGAATGGAAACATATTTTTCTTAGTTACAAATGCAAACTTGTATGTAACAGATACATTTTTTTCATAGTTACAAACGTGAAGGTTGCATGTAATAGATAACATATTTTTCAAAGTAACAAATGCAAAGTTGCATGTAATGCACTGATTTCAGCATAAGAACTCATTTATTGCTTTGATTCAGATTTGCACAACTAATTCACAACTCACCCGGCGCATGGTGGATTTGTGTGGTTCTGATAACACAATGCACCACCAGATTTCTTGAATGTTCTTCTGTAACAAGACAATTGTGTTCTCAAAATTGTAAGCTATTAGGACATGTAATTCCGTTGAATGAACTGAAAGGTTAAACAACAGAAACTGATCTGCTTTATGCATGCATTATCAACAGAATGCAAAAGACCTGTGTACATCTCCTTCCGGTAAGCGCACTGTTACAGGATGGTGAACATCAGACTTGTTGGGATCAAGTGCAGGTTGTGATATCTCCAATCCTTCCCTCTTAACTATATCTATGTATCTGAAAGATTAAATCCTTTGTTAAACTAAACAATAACAAGTAGTTATCCACTTGATCCAGATCTCAGCTGTGACACACTGTTCAGCTAACATGATATCGTACTTAGCCGTGCTATTATGAACTGTGGTTAGATCTAAATAAGAAAATGCACCAACAATATGATATTGTCTATCCCTATGTCATCCTAATACAAACTGGTAAAAGATGAAATAAAAAAGTTTCAAAGAATAGCATTTGATATGGATCGAATTGTCCAAAGACATGAGCCTAATTATAATTGTCAATGCCAACAGAATAAATGAAAATATAGGAATTCGAAACTTCTCAGTCACAAAGAGCACAAATTAACAAGTACTATAAGAAAAAATAACTTAAATTATGACACAAATATCTTCTCAATATTAAAATTATTACTCGCCTTTCAGGATGAAAATTTTCAACATCAAGATCCTCATCCCAGAGGAAGATATAATTGTATTCATCTACTATATCTGGATGTAGAAAACGTTTAGCAAACCACCTGTACAAAATGTGTTTTTAGTTTAGTACTATCTGCTAGACAAGTAATTGCACCAATATAAGATCAGAAATGGTACATCATTCATTCTTTAAATTTAATACATATTACCATTTTGTTTGATTGATTGCTGAGATATGCAATATATCATCACTCCATTCTAAATCCTTCCATGCATCCACATTACCATCATAATGAAACAGCACTACTACGAAATCCTTTAATGGGAACTGGCAACATAGATGAACGAAGCACACATGATTAGCTATGAATCTCTGTTACTGATTTTTACCAGCAGAAGCAAAAAGGACGTAGCGACATTAGTTTGAGTTACCTTCTTCACGATTTTATCCACACCTTCTTTTTGCTTTAGTCCAACCGGAATTGCTAATAAGCTCCTTGCTGTACTTGGATTTCCCTGCTCACAACATATTGAGTAAATGATAATTGCTCAGTGACTAGAATGAGTGGTAAAAGTTATGCAGGGTTTATGTTCTAGTATGGTGTTAATCATTTGTTTCTGGTTGCTTTTTAGTGAGTTCATGATCTTAAAATTTCATGCTTCAAAGTTTAAAGTTAAAAGTTACTCTGAAATCTGCTATGATTTGGTGGCAACGAATAAACATAATTTTTGATGCCACTTAATCTTCATCTTTGCTAAACCGAACAGAATCATACTGCATATGAAATCAGATTTCGTTCTTATGGAGGCTTTTTGTAAAGTCAGTTATACCACAATGGTAATTAAGTAGAAACCAAGGGGACATACATATGGCATACCTCCACAACTCCACCCAGGGTCCTCATCTCCAAGTCAGATGTTTGTTTGATCATCTTTTTGGGAAGCAATGTCTCAGTTCCTGATGGTCTACAGTGGTTCTAACATCCATACATGCAGAACAAGTTTCATTAAAACAGTAGAAACTGTAGGATAAAGGAGCAAATGTTTAGATCACAAATTAGGTTCCTAATTCAACACATATGTCACCTCACAAAGGCCCTTTTGTGGACGCGTTACATTGTGTTCATGGCTCGTCGAATTGCATTGAGTTGATACTAGGCTCTTCGAAGTTAAAAGACTGATTTGACCAAAATCACTTGGTATCCATGATGATACTTTCTGCAAAAGAGAAAGATGCTTTTGATACAAAGCTGTATTTGCCAAGATTATCATGTAGAGTGCTAAAATGTTAGCTTGTAATAGTGAAAATGAAATTGAACTTGCATTAAATCAATAAATAGAATCAACATACTTAATATTCTTGCGATAAAAATTGCGAACGATAACAAACCTCAGAACAGTAAAAAAGATAATAAAATGCAAGAGATCAGTCCTTTAACTCTATCTACAGAACATCCAGCACATTCCATTAGTGCAGCTAATGGTGTGAGTAAGAATCACATATATAGGGGAAAAAACTGGTAAAGTGGAAGTAGGACATTATAGTGCCTTTTACCTCTTTAACATCATATGAAACAAAAGCACTCCCCGCAAAGAACACTATGCAGAGCAAAGCTGCCACTGGAAGGGCATTACAGAATCGAATCGTCCAACTCGCATCTTCAAAGCTTGCAGGCTTCTGCACTTGTAGAAAACTTGCAGATAAGGATGCCGGACATGATATAGGAGAGGACCAAGAACAAAAATCATCTGAACATGTTACAGTATGAAGTAGATGCCATGATCAATGCATATATGTATGAGCATGAATATAATCAAGCTTACATGCCCTGAGGAAGAATACCTGATGACTTTTTAGCTGAAATTCTTCCTCCGGCAATCCTCCAGTGATCGGCATACTCGTCGTGCTAACTCTTCACTATCTTCTGCATAAAATTTAGGAAAAGACGCCAGTAGCCCGTGTAGCTTCCAAGAACATGATGTGCATATTGATTTGCGCAACTTCTTCTGTCATCTAATAGAAAAAAAGACGAAGTGTATCAGCATTGCTTCTTTCTACTTGTTGAGGAAGCTTAGTTTGAGGATCAAAATGTGCATGTTATAATTCTTTTTTTTCACCTCCAGCATTTGCATCCAGTTTGCTGGCTTGACACGCTTCACAAGGTCTTCATGAGTTAGGCAACTGCAGAATTTGGCACGCTTTCAGATGTGCAATCGAACTTATCATCTAAAGTAAACTAATAGCAGGCACATGGATTCTACTTACGTTTCTTTCGATTACAGGATTCTGTTTACTTTGTCCAATGAAGACCAGTGCCAATGCACGCAGAATCCCAGGATGCATTGCTAGGAAAGTTAATCAACTCACGTCCGATTGATAGATCATGCATAGATTTACCATAAAATATAGATACAAGTCAAATTTAAATGTAGATAACAGTTGACTTGAAGCCTTTGGATGCAACCTCTATATGAGTTGATGTTGATCATTATTTAATTCATATTTTTATTTAACGTGAATTGAGATGTGGAATTAGTAGTTCGAAACTAAGACCATAAGAAGAAGCAATAGAAATAGGGGACTTCGTGTTAGCCTACTACTGCTGACTTCTCTTTTTTTTCGATTGGAATCAGAGCATCTGATTAATCCGGTGTTCGAATGATTACAACGAAAATAAATCATCATCAAAATGAGAACTCGAGATTACCAACTCCCGCTCTCGTATCATAACACAGTCGCTGCTAGCCAACTTTGTTCAATCATGGTTGGTTTGCCGACTTTCTTTTCTCAATATAAGATTCTCCCTCCACCTTCTAGCATAATCTTTGCATTACTATGTAAACTGATTCAATGTTACTTGCACTAAAAAAAAAGGTTAACTTGATTCAACTGACTAGCAATGAATTAAAGTCTTTATCATCTGGATTAGTTTAGCCTTTTAGATTATCGGGTTTATTACTCTGTTCAGTGATGTTGACGGTGTAGCAAATATCGAAAATTAGATAGTGATTAGATATTAATGAATAACAAATAAAAATTTGATTTTAAGTTGAATGAATTGATAACTAAAAAATGACATAGGTAGACATGAGGACATATTTATATTTATAATATGAAAATTTTTGTTTAACATGATAATTGATATTTATTTATTGTTTAAATAATATAAATCAATTTTAAATAATAAAATCAATTGAAATCTGGTGATTGAATATGATAATAGTAAACATAATAAAACAATAAATAATATCAGACCAAAATATGACATCCACTACTTGTGCCATAAGAACACAAGCTTTGGTAGAGATTTACTTCGAATCAAAATTTTTGACATCATGATACAGAGATCATTTTATTTTCACTTAAAATAAGGTTTGATTTTATAGAAAATTCTGAGTCTATATTCTTAGACATGAAGATGGCAGTCGCAAAAAAATCATATCGCCTAATTAACATCCAAAAGATTGAATCAACATAAATAATGCAGCAAGTTTGTAAAAAAAAATAAATGAAGTACCTCTTAAATGACCATTTATTCGTTTTGATCAAATACAACACACTCACTTATAGTTAATTCAAAGAATAATGTAATTATTTTATAATTAAAACTTAAAACATGAAAGGGTAAAGGATAACTCATACACCAGCATATAGTTTAGATTGAACCAAAAATGTTATTTTCACTTGTTTTTCTAATGTTATTTGTTTTTTCCCCTATTGAAATCATTTGTTAACATAGTTTGGTAACCATCTTTGTTTTATCAGTTTTGACTAATACATTCCGGTCCTAACGCACCCTGGATTTTGAAGGAAGTCAAACGATGAGTGCTCTAGTTGCCAGTCACATGAGTGGGGATCGGCCAATCCCAACTATGCTTGCAATTTGCAAGTTGTAACACCTTGACAATCCCTATTATTTAGATTGCCTAGTGGTCAATCCCTAAGAGCTAACTTGATAAAAATATAGCATTAAGTCACTAATTTAATGAATGTAGAATACATCGTGTCTCTTATTTTATGAATTATTGAATGTAAAATGTACGATTAAAAATAAATAATATATTTAAAATTTATAATTTTTAATTATTTTTAATCACAGATATTAAATTTGACAGTACATAATATAGGAGATACAATTAATAAGTAGAGTACAACTCTATTAAATCCAACTCAATAAGGTACACATACTTAGATTGTGTTTGGACAGAGAGAAGAAGAGAGAAAAAGACAAGATAATGACAGGAAAAATAATTAAAGATAAATTTCCGTTCAACCTTTATTTTGGGATAAATAGTTTTTAGTTGGTTAAGAGAATCAGAAAATAATCTTTATCTTTCTCTTCAAAATATTTACTGTTCAAATAAGATTATTGTTTATCCCCTCTTCATTATCCTTTTTTTTCTGAATCCAAATATACTAATGTTATCTCAAATGAGTTTAATTAAACTTGATTTGGACCTAATCATTTTAGTGAAGGCCTCAAGGGTACGCAGTAATATTATTTGGTATGGCGAGCAAAGCAAATACTTGTTCCATCGACTAACCAAATATGGTTTAAAAAAAACACTCTCAATTATCCCTCACATAAAGCCGCCATACTATAATATTGATTGGTATTGGAGCGAGCAATTGAAAAACACAAAATGATTCCATAATTACAATCATAGGAACAACCCAACACTAATTTCACCATTTTTTTTAAAATTTAACTAAGACAAGTAAAAGATCTCAATGGACTATAATGTTGTGGAGCTCAATAGGATATAATGTTGTATTGTTGTAACACCACGATCCAATTCGGACAATATCAATTTCAAACACGACCCCGGTTGCCAAGTGGAGGAGTCTGAGTTTCAAATAAATAATAATATTTTAAATAAATTTTAATTTTGAAATTAATTTAAATATTAGACTTTAAGTCGGCTTAAAATTTGGAGAAGTTTTAGAACACCCATATAAATAGACCACTTAGAGGAGAAAAAATCCTCATTCTTCTCCCTCAAGCTCTAGCCGATCGGGATTTTCTCCCTCATCTCTCTTCTTCTCTCGCCTATGTTACTTCTCTCTCTTCTCACTTTTAAATCTATACAAAAACCTCACTAGGAGAACATTAAAGAGATCGTGGACAACAAGAAGATCGTGAGGACGAGGATGAGGATCATTAGAGCATGAAGAATGAACAAGATAACCTAACGAGAATAGATATGTACATAGGCAAATCCCTCTAGATATAGTTTACATGATAGATAATTGCATGCTAGACTTGTCCTAGATAGAAATAGTTTATGGTCACAATTATGATTATTTGATCCATGTTTAGTCTCTTAGATGATTATATTCTTCGACCATAATTATGTGATGCCTTTTGTACAAAAAAACTAGATTTTAACCATCGAATTATTCATGAATCTCGGTCTGAGTGATCGGATCCCCCGTGTCCCCTCAGACAAAACCCGCATTTGTGGGGATGAAAACCTAGCGTCGTGCCGATTGAGTAATGTGACTTTGGACATCCAGACATGAACTGCGTCCTCCTTGGACATGGTCGGCATCTGTCGGCGCAAACCTTAGTGTCGCGTTGTTCGCCGAGCATGACCCTTATACGTCGAACACAACTTGCATCACCCGGACACAGAGTACGTGTCTTAGATTTATTAAATAAAGCAACTAAAGTGTAAATATAATACGACCCACATTGGTCTTGGACTTAGATCGCGTCAACTGAAGAGTAATCCTTAAATTATATCGATTGTGAAACACAATCGGGTCTAAACCGAACATGGTTTGTGTTGCCCTAGTGAGTCCAAGTGTGTCGGACTATTTTAATCAAAAGTATTGGATGAAAGTTAGGGCACAACCTAGGGTAGAGATCGAAAGTGTCCCACAAATGCGTCATGCGTTCTTCTTAAAGTAATATAATGCATAGACTAGACACTGATCGTGTCATAACCCAACACGGTCTATGTTGATGATGACTTGGCGAAGGAAACCAACGTATCTCTGAACACGGCTCATGTCCGTGGTCTGTCTACATATTCAATTATGATCTTATTGTAAACTCCAAATGATAAAAGATGGTAGATCTTTCATGAATATTAAAGACCAATATGTGGGCAAGATAAGGGTCAACCATATTCACTAAATAAATGATGAGGTCTCCATGCATTATAAAGTTTGGGAGAGCCAATGTTATCAATGTTGGGGGATGATAGAATAATTGTATCCAATTCTTGTTGTCTGGCTTTTTCCCCGCTTTGCAACAAAAGAATTTCTCGAGCATCCTCCCCTTATGGCCCCGATCATGATTTGTGCACCACCATTGACCTATTAATGAACCTCAAAAGACTCGTGAGCGCTTCAAAATCATCCAAAACTCTCAAAGTCACCTCAAAGTTATTAATGAATAGGTCGACGATAATCAGATAATCCACTTGGACTCACTATTGCATTGATCATATCATTTAGAGCATTGTAAAGAAAGAATGATTGATGATGAATTAAAAAAAAAGGAAAGAACTATAAGAAAGGATGATTGATGAAAAGAAAGAAAAATATTGTAAGGAAAGAAAGAAAAATATTTTAAGGAAAGAATGATTGATGAAAGAAAATAAACTCTTGCATATATGATTAGTGATTAATGATAACGAAATAATGATTTTTGACTATCTTTTATGATATGGTCTTAGCTTATTAATATGTTTTATTTATCATGCAAGTTATATCTTTTGTGCCTTATATATTAGACTTTATAGCTCATGGGAGAATTGCCTCCCGTATATTGGATCTTGTAGGTGAGTGATCTGTAGTGATATACTGTCTAACGGCACATGTGGCAACTAATGCTCGTGATGGATGCCACTTGCACATAGATAATGGTCCTAGGTTTATGTGTCTTATTTTAATTTTCTATTGAGTCGTACTAATCTTATCATAAGTATGTATGAGACACCACAATTGTTTTATATTTTCGCACTAATATTTTATGAAAGAGTTTTAATTATGTTATTTTTGCATTTGTTGACTGATCAAATAGTTAGCCTTTTAGTTAGAGCATAGCATAGACATCATAGCATCTCCGGGAGGGCATTTTGCCATGTGGTGGGATGTGCTTCTAGGGCATTATAATTAGGTATCATGGCCTAAAGTTAAGACTTTGTTGATGTCCCATTGTATGCAAAATCACATGTGCAAAGCATCAGGAGCAGTCGCAATGCCAACCATAGTTAAGTTATTGTAAGGTACTAGAATTACTAAGATCAATATTGATCATGTTTTCATGACATTGAGAATGGCACTAAGATGTGTAGCTAGTCGACGAGACCAAGCTCCTCAAGATCAATAAGAAGTGTGCAGCGTGACCCAGAGCAGTCAAGTTGTGGGCAATCAAGGCCAGCAATCCCACGCACCTAAGGACACCATCCAACACTTCTTGAAGCTCTTGCCTCTAGAGTTCGATGTTACCGATGATGTTGACAAGACAGAACTCTAGCTGGACACTATGGAGGAGATTTGCACTGGTGCAATGTTCTTAAGATAGGAAAGACCTATATGCTACACATCGCCTCGTTAAGGATGAAAAATAATGGTGGAAGACCATCACGATCACGAAGTTCCCTAATGAGGAGGTGATTGCCTCAGGAAACTTCAAAGATATTTTCCAGACTCGTTACTTTACTGCCTATCAACACGATATGAAGCAACAGGAGTTCCTAGGGCTGCAACAAGACAACATGACGGTGGCACATTACATCACAAGTACATCCTGCTAGAAAGGTACTACACCTTGAAGCAAGACCAGAGAAAGGAGATGATCGATTTTTCCAAGGCTTGAGCTCTAAGCTGAGGACCAAGATCATAGGGGGTAACTGCAAGACCCTCGGTGATTCCTCTGAGTTAGCCAAACACTTGGAGAGAGATGATGCTAGACGCTAGAAGTGTAGGATCTGGATGGCACCAAGATGGGGGTGAATTGGTGTATAAACTTTTTGAGTACTTTTGTTGTGCCGGAATAGTTATAGTATGTTTGGCGGAAGCATATAAACTCAAAAGCAAATAAGATAGAATGAGGTAGAGAGCAAAGGAAACAAACAAGCACAGAAACACAAAGTTTGTTGACGAGGTTCGATCGAACTTCAGGCCTACGTCCCCGCTTCGGTCTTCTCCCACTTGAGATCTCCGGAGATCACTAACTCCTTCTTCAAGGGTGAAGGCTCCCTTACAAACTTCTCCTTTCTTGCACGAGGACAAGGAAACAACCTCTTATAGAATCTCTCAAGAACTCTTGGTCCCTTCTATCCTGGATTCTTC
>LTAE01004109.1:14460-43141 GCA_001647135.1 Pontederia paniculata | reverse complement strand
ATTATTATTATTATTATTATTATTATTATTATTATTATTATTATTATTATTATTATTATTATTATTGTTGTTGTTTGATTGCAGTGTAGTATGCTCAATAAAGAATAATGCATCAAGCTCGACTAATTTTATCTGTGCCAAAAGGAAGGGACATAACTCATCTTATCTGTGCATGGATTCCTATCTCCGTGTACATATTTGTTAATTTGCGTCTTAATTATGCTCTAGTTTGGGTCACAACTTCATCAAACTTTCAGGATTCTAAACGTTTCAAGCATTGTACTAGTGGTAATCTTCTTAATTTAGAAAACTATAGTAAATTAATTAGGTTGGTTAAAAGGTCAAGACTTTGATCGTTTTAAGAAGTAGCTAGCTAGCCTTAGACTTTGTTTGGCAACCGAGCGTTTGCAAGCGTTTTAGCTTCATACAACAAGCGTCTCCAATGAGAGAGAACGCTGATAAGTAACGTTTTAAAAACGGTTGCCACACAAAGCCTTATTGTACATTAATTTAACACAAATAAAAAAATGCAAATTATGAGAAGTGATGTAATTAATATCGTCCAACCATTTCAATTAAGGACATTAAGTTCAAAAATTATGCTACTGTTTTTTCCAAGAACTTCAGACATAATTGGTTCAAACGATGACTAATGATTTGGATAATAAATTACATAATAATATCCTCATAAAAGTAATAAAAGCAATCAAACGTTACAAGGCTCTAAGAAAAAAAATATAGCAATGATAAAGCAAAAAACATGAAACTCATTAGACCAAGATAGTGTCTCAACTTACTTCAACAATAGCTTTGTGAGCACCAGTGCTCAGAACTACTATTATCATCTTTGTCTACATGACATATGGCTTCATTTGGAAGAGTTTTGTGAGGTAAGTTTTTTTTAACTGCTTTTTATCACAGAATTTATTAAACACAGCTAATTTTATTGCTTTTTCAAAAAGCTAGATGAAAGTCCTGTGAATGAAAGCACTCTGAGTAAAAGCAACTGTGCTTTTTTTTCACAATTTATAATGTTTTCAAAGGCGGCCATACCCACTGATTGTCTAAGTGACATACTGCTAGAAAGTTATTAAAAAAATTGACAAGTACGAGACCTCTGAATAACTTTAGGCCCGCTCACACAAAATTGTAGATGGACTAAATATTTTTAGTCCATCCTTAAATACTCAAATCTTAATCCATAAGAATAAGTTAGTCTTAGCCCCATTATTATCTTTTGAGCGTTTGGGAATAAGATCTTAATCCATATGGTGGAATAAGATCTGGATTCGGTGTGGAACCCATTATTATCTTTTGGGCGTTTGGAAATAAAATCTTAATCCATATCGTGGAATAAGACCTTAATTCAGATCTTATTCTTCAAACAAATGCCCCTTTGTGTGTTTAGTATTTACGCTTTTCAGTTATCATTCGCAAGTCTGGAAGCACTAGGAAGTACTGTTCAAAACATTCTGCATTACTTTAACCTTGTAAAGTACAATCTAATCTCAGACTGTAACCGGAAAATTGATCACCGGAAACTATTTATACTAAAAAACACAGCTATTTATTACAGTACAAACTATGACCAAACATAGAAAAAACTCAGCTAGTTATTACAGCACATTTTATGGCCAATCATATAGAACACTGGTCGTCAAATTGTAATTCTGTAACTACTCCAAGAACACATGTACGGAAAATGTTAAACCATTGGTGTACTTAGCAAAATGCTAACCCATGACTGGGAAAAATGCTCTACCTGGGAGGACTACTAATTCATATAAAAGGCAAGTCAGGATGAAGTTTCTTGAACTCTTCTGCAACGTCTCATGGCTGAGGATTTATGCCAAATTTACAAAGGCACCTATGTCAGCACCATAGAATTTGAAGGAATGCCTTCTTTCTTTACATCATTACAAGTTCTGCTATCAAAACATAAGGAAAATGTTAGTAAAAGATGCACACTTCAGTAGCCTACAAAAGTATATGTGATAAGTTATAAAGAAGGTGAAACAATGTACTGAAATAACATGAGCTGAGTTTCAGGTGTAACATAACCCATACACATTATTTTGATTAGAATAACTATGATGCTAAATAATTGGCTATTCCAAGATGCAGTTATTTTGATTAGAATGACCATGATGCTGTACGTAAATAATTGGCTATTCCAAGATGCAGTGAAAACACTGTATCAGACAATCCTCATCGCACATCCATTAATTATTAAGAACTATAATTTTCTCTGATCTAGGAAGTTGTCTTCCTCATGTGAACATGGGCGTAGGTAATTCACTTTTTTATTCACAATATAACATAGTAGGATCTGCCCTTAACAGACCAGTCCAATAGTAGTAGTGCAAGCATCCTAATGACTTCACCTCCTGAATGAAGTTACCAAGACAGAGAAACGATATAAAGAGATAATTCATATCCTACCACCACAGACTTGCAATAAGTTGAATAGTTGAAAATAAGGGATAATGGTGAACAGATTAGAGGAAGTGTAAGCTTTCCCTACATGGAGCTGTTACCAACATAAAATGGGGATGTAACAAGTTAAAGCGGAGAGGCATCTTGTGTCATCCTGAGTTCGATGCTGAACCTCAAAATAACTTAGCTTGTAAAAAAATATACTAAAGTGTCACTCAAATTTTATTGGATGTTTCAAGAGAGAACCTATTTTTTAGCTACCACATTTCCAGGGAAGTCCGGGGCAGAATTAATATGCCTGATTCTGTAGCTCGGAGGATGAATTCGGGACCTCCTTCTGGCGAGGGGTTCTATTTCTGGTCCAATTCCCTTCCGACCAAGAGAGAATGGAACCCCGGTTGTTTGCGACCATTTGGGGATATGGATACAATGCAATGCGGTAATATTCTGGCACAGCCAATGCTACGCTGACAATATTATCTCCCTCATGCATGAGGCGAGGGACTCGAACCTACTTTAGCTTATTTATTCTCCAAATCCAGCTCTCGCTTTCTACTGCTGCAGCTTTGTACCATGTGCCTACTTTTCTAGACAATTACATCGAAATTTGTGGATGGTTGACAATCTTGTTAATCGTCCTTTCCTTTTTTTTTAAAAGGATGTACATAAGTTCATTCAACAGATCTTCATATTTCAAATCAAACTTTTTTTAGGGCATTCAAATGGAGAGATCTTGTGATACATATTCGGAACTTGAATGTAGAATGCTCCATGTATATTCATTACACCTAATGCATGATGCTCACTTGAGGGACTACTCACAACAGATGACAAAATGTACATCATAATGGGAGAGAGAGAGGTGAAAAATGAATGGATGAGATATCTTTCCCGTCATCAGTGGCCAAAGAATGCACCATGTTAAACAACCACAAGAGACACACCCTTACATTAGTTCTAAATGTTGTGTTCTTAGTATCAAGAATTCATCTTCATACCAAAAGTGAATGTGCAGCTACCTCCTGACAATAGAAATAAGACTTTCAAGAGCTCTAACAGCTACAAAGTCAAGTTTTATGCCAGTTCTATATGAAAAACTAAACCCATTTATCATTCATCAGGATCACATAGTGACATTGAAAAAGTTGAGCAAGCCAGGCAAAATAAATATTAATGCAACTCAGTACTATTGTAACTAACAATAGTAACAAGACAACTTGTAAAGATTGTAGTCTTTTGTTCAATGAACTATATTATTGATGAAGACACTAAACACAAACAAAGGCATCTTACATATTGTCTAGTTAAGAATCTTATGAGAACAAACTTGAACAGGATCCAGAAGGCAGCAGATATGCTGATGTTTAAGATCAATGTTAAAGGTCGTGGATATTGAGACAACCATGTTGTCTTAAAGTATGAACTTCTTTACGAAGCAAGTTCAATATGAAAGTTAATCCAGTAACAATTTGAAAAAAGGGTACAAAGAATATCTCAAAAAGCTCGAATAGACGTATATATTTATACTTTTCAAACATTCATTGTGAGATCTATCAAACTGATACTACTAACCAAAAGCTATCAACGAAAACAAACTCTTCAACCACATTCAATCTATATGAACTCGGGTAAATACCATCCACATTTTTATGAAGGGTGGTAGTCAAATGATCAGTGTCTCCTAATATGAACCATCTAAAGGGATGTGACAATTCAAAGAGGGTTATAGTAATTAAACTATATAGGATCAGCCAGTAGTTTCTTTCAAAGATGCAAATGAACGAAGTCACTCAAAGTTACATTTTCTTGAATTAGGCATTTCTTTGACTTCATGGTTTCACTCAAAGTTTTATTTTCTTTAAAACTTAGCTGCCTAAATATGGATTATTACATTGATTCTAATAGGGTTAATCACAGCAAAAGTGAGCTTCACTATCATGAGATAATTATACTTAAGATACACAAGAAAACATATAAGACAAGAGGTAACTAAAACTAATAAATCACTATCATGAGATAATTATCCTTAAGATACACAAGAAAACTTACATGCTGAAAACATAATATCACAAAACGTCAATTGAGAAGAAATATTACTTAAATTGCTCTAGCACTCTGCTGAAGGGACTTGGTCAGGAACCTCAGTCAATTTCCTAGATGCCTCAAAACAACTAATCTGCTCTTCATGGACTAACTCAATCTCCTTTGAATTGGATAATCCACTGAATTTCTTGCTCCTTTTATTATATTTCTTGAGATACCTATCTGGTACAGTGTCTTCTAGCATCTCAGAAAGTTCTGCTCCAACTTCTTTATTTTTCTCTATTTTGTTAGACGCTAATATAGAGCTAATGCTGCAGTCATCTCCATTAGAATTCAAACTCAGTTTGTCAGAACAGCTTCCCTGATCTTCCTTGAGAATTACATCCAAGGGGCCATCTTTATTGTTCTTATGAATCGCCTTCTTCCGCCCTCTCCGACTAGCAGGTCGTTCAACAGGCAAAGCAAGAATAAATCCATCTCTGTCCAATCTCTCCAAGAAAGAATTATTTTGGATACAAGCACCAATCTTTTCAAGACTCCCCAATCCATCCTCTTTCTTGACCTTAACAGAACTTCCCCCAGAACCCAATGAGCATGAACTCCTCGAGATCCTTCGCGACCCATTCATTGCAAGATGTAGTTGTAAAGCCA
Source organism: Pontederia paniculata (assembly GCA_001647135.1). Lineage (NCBI taxonomy): Eukaryota > Viridiplantae > Streptophyta > Magnoliopsida > Commelinales > Pontederiaceae > Pontederia > Pontederia paniculata. The sequence continues at coordinate 38,011 of LTAE01004109.1, read as the reverse complement.
ATTGCTCATCTGGAACAACTGCGCCATCATCAGTACTTCGTGGGGGTTCCTTCTTTTCGCCTAGAGTCGCACCCAACGGGATCCTCGCATTCTCTGCTGAATGTTCTGAGGTTGCTGCCTTGTGTTGAGCAGTCACGCCGTCTTTGTCCTTGGCGGCCACCCTGCCCCTCTTCCTGAGGGAGGGCGTCTCATCCCTCGCCACTAATGAAGCCGAAGAGAGGCACTTTGGGGGGCCGCGGCCGCCACTGGGGTCTGGGATCACGCAGCAATCCATGCATGTGAATTTGGTAGGATCGAACGGCCGGGAGATGGAGCATCGCTGCTCGAGACGGGCACATTCGAGGTGGACGCGCCGCGAGCAGGCGAGGCAATCGGCGGTTGATTCGCATGCGGGTTGAAAACAATAGGAGCAGAGCTCGGCGGACTTGATGCGGGAGAGGCAGGACTTGCAGAGGAGGGCGACGCGCCAGCAGGAGCGGAGGAGGCGGAGGCGAGTGCGGCTGCGGTGGTTGTTGTTGTTGGACGGGAAGCGGAGGCCGCAACCGTGGCAGAGGGTGAGATCCGGGTTGTAGCGAGTCTTCTTCAGAAGAGGAGGAAGAAGAGGAGGGGAAGAGGAGGCGAGGGGCGGAACGCGCTTGACACAGTTGGTGATGGTTCGAGGGGTTGAAGGAGGAGGAAGAGGAGGAAGGCGGATGGAGATTTTGCTTCGTTCTTGTCTGGTTTCTTGGATTTGATGGTCTCCTTCTTCACCTCCCGACGTCTCCTTCTCTCCTTCTTCCACCATTAAGGAGGGCTGGAGATAAAGATACGGCGAACTGGTTTGCGGGTAGAGGAAATAAATGGTCCACCTCGCCGTCGCCGTCGCCGTCGGCGCCGGCAATTTTGCGTCTCTCCGGAGGTTTTAGGGTTTGAAGAGATGGGAGAGAAGGAAGGGAGGGAGCGGCGGGTCATTTTACCTCCGGTCCTGGATAATGGCGCCCTTTCGATCAGATTTATGCGTTTGTTACGCCCCTTTCTTATCGAAATATTAATCCATTTCATCACACGAAATTTATTTTTCGATAAAAAAATCATATACAATTTGAAAAAGAAATTACATATTTACACACCTTAGCTTGTTATAGAATCAAACATGGAAATATATTTTTACGCAAAAATAATTTGGCGCAATTCTCTTTTGATTCTATGTCACGAATGTTGACTGCTTGATTAGCAAAAAATATTTTAATTAATATATAATTCAAAAATAAAATAAATAGATATGAAAATATACATTTTTATGTTTATATGCATGACATTTTTTGTCTTGCACTGCACCATATGATCCCGATTATTAATTTTAAATTAATAATCAAATTTAGTTATCTCTTCATTTTAATAGGATCAAAATTAATCATTGATTTAAAATCAATGGTCAAAATGGTGTGCTGCATGTACAGTGCAAATGCTATACATTCTTATTTTTTCTTTTTTTTAATAATATTTATTTATTTTTAAAACTATTATTTCATCATGAAGTTGGAGAGAAATTAATTCTAAAAAACTAAATAAAATGTAAGGATAAATATTAAACACCGAAAAAAATCTAACGTATGAGTGGAAATTTGTATCCATCATATATGGATCCACACGACTTTTGGGCCTCACTAGGGCACAAAACATACATCATAACCGCGCACCTAATTTTGCTCGATGCATAGCAGCTGCTGTTCACGACAATCAAATTATCAATGTATTAGCCAAATCAGTCATTTACAACATGGCGAAGTTTTGATATCTTCGTACTATAAGTTTCCCGTGGCATATATCACGATGAATATTCACAATGGCCGACAGGATGCCTATCAAATTGTGGTTTCATAAATTGACCCAATTGTCATTTGGGCAAATCAACTATGCTCCATCTTCCCCATGTCAAAACCCCCCCAAAAGGAAATGTTGTACAAGAAGAAATGCAGTCAAATAGAGACTGGCTCTATATGTCAGTAAGCTCGCAGACACCTCAACCCAAATCTCAGAATCATACGTTCAACACCCTTTTTAAATTTTGTGTTATTTTTCAGCTTTATCCTGAAGCAGTAGCTTTTCCTTGGTGGCTTGTTTCTCCGGCTCCCTGCTTTTGTAACACAAGGTGAGCGATCGCACGGTATTAAAAATCTAACCAAGTTTACACACAATTGTTCCAAGGAAAATACCCACCATATAATAGATGATTACATACCTCAAGTACCTGAATCTGTTCCAAAAGATCTTCAAGTTCAAGTGTTATCTCCGCAAAAGTTGGTCGCTTAGAAGGAACTACCTGCCAGCACTGCTGCATCAAGTTTGACAACCTAGGATGCACCTCATGAGGAGGAATTGGACGAAGTCCCTGTAATTTTAAAGATTAAAGGTAAAACCAAGTAACATTACCGTGTCTCATCAATGCAAATTTATTTTTCTGTCCATAGTAAAGTCTACTCAAAAACAGAAAGAGCATCACAGATGTAGGTTGCTACTTAGTTGCCCCAGTTGTATAGGATTGATAATTACTTCAATTAGAGTTTAGCATCATTTTTCTTATTTTTTGTTCGCCTCTTTATCACATGCCAAAACAGTAGATAAATCCTCTGGATGAGTTCTTTATGAAAACAAAAACAATTACCTCTCGAATCCCATCCACATCCAATAAACAAGGAATAACTAATTGAAAGATCTCATATAACTAGTGCTTTCTCTTTCTTATCTCTAGATAGAAAGATTATAGCACTTGGTGTGAGTTGTAAATAAACGGACCTGTCTCACTCCTAGGGCTGCTTGTAGTGGTGTCATATCACCATAAGGAATCTGCATAATGAAACAAAAAATATTTTGGCAATGTTCTCAACGTCAATCTTCATAGCAATCCCATAGCAACTTACTGAATGAATTCAAAAGTCAACTCTGATTTAAAAATAAAAATTGCGTATTAAAGACATTAATGTGATATAAAGTTTGAATTATACTTTTGATGTGGCAAGTTCCCAAAGCACAATGGCAAAACTGAAGACATCTGCTTTCTGATCATAAGGTTGATGATTTATGACCTACAGAATGATGAAAATAAAAGGAATAAGATGGAAAGTGAGTTTAATCAGGGTAGAAAATTACAAGGAAAGCTGGGAAGAGTACAACAATTTTATATAAGATGCTGTTATGAACCATAGACATGATATGTAAGAATACCAATTGTCCAGACCTTTGTCATTACCTATCAGCAAAAGAAAACGTGCAAATTGTTGCTCTTTCAGAATTTTCTATATCAAACAATTTCAGCATATTAAAAGTTCAAAACCCCAAGGTGATCAAGGGGGATCATGAAAACTTGTTTTGAGGTACAATCTGCCTTCAGATTTGATTTCATTGAAAAGAGCTTGTCGACCATAAATGATAGTCTTTTCAACCAGATGAAAAAAAATGGAAGAAAGAATAACTTTTTAAATTCCCTATTTCTTCTTTGCTTTAAAAAACAAAAGGATAAAGCGCAAAAGAAAAGAATAACCAGTGTTATCATGCTATAGATCTGTTTTACTTGAGAAATATTTGAAAACATTTGTCATCAAATGCTCATTATGATCAAAGGCCTCCCCTTTATCACTTTGCAATCAGGTTAACTTTGTTTTCCCTACTTATCAGCATCTCAAATCTTACTAGGTATTTGTCCAAGCTAGACAAAGTAAGATATCAATAAACTTGGACACCACAACAACTTGGTTATTAGGAATCTATAATATTTGGTCAATCACATGCAACCCCAGAAATACTCATGGCATGCAAGGTTGCAAATTAAAAAATAGTGATTTTTTTTTTCTTCATTATGAAACTTCTAGAACTTACAATACCAATTAAACCAGCTTCAGCATCTCCATATGTTGGTCAATTATTCTTAGAAAAGAACTATAAGAAAGTTTCATATATATCTGAGGCAGAAAGTTCCAAATCAATTTTTTCCAATTTGACGGCAAGATAAGTGAGTTAAACATCTGTCATCCCATGCCTTCATTTAGGAATATTTTAAACCATCCTTTCAAATGATGAAACAGTCATCTTTTATCCCAACACTGAAAACCTTTGCAGTCTTTATACTTTGGTAAGTTCAATCTTGTTTCAGAACAAAATTTGACATGACTGGAACAAAGTGCGGGATAAACTTAGGACGAGAAATCAAATGAAAATTCATCAGAAAAGGAAAATTTAAGACTAAATTTGCATTCTCTATCAATAGCTTATCACAGTGGAAAAAAGTGAAAGATAAGGAAATGACACGGATCTAAATATTTGAGATTATGGATGCATGCACATTCCAATATCCAGATATCTTTGACAAATATGGTCTAAATATTTGCTCTCAAAATAAGATATAAAATATTATTGAAAGATATCTTGAAATGGTTAATGAGAAACACCTCAGGTGCCATCCATCGGTAAGTTCCAGTTTCAGCTGTCATCTCCCCGCCTTGGTTCTGAAACCGAGCCACACCAAAGTCTGCTACCTTTACAACCTAAATTAGGCAGAAGATGAATAGAAAAACTATCATGTTCTATTTTAGGGGAAAAGTTGAGGATTCGATAAATCCCAAAACCAAAAAGAGACCATGCAAGTATAGCTGTGAACAGGAATGAGCAATGACAGAGATAACAACCAATATACAGTCTCGGGTTCTAAATTATTCCAATCAAAATACTTCTCATAGATATGTGCAAAGATTGAAAAAAAAAACAAAAAAAGAAACTTGATAAAAATTTACAATAAATTTATTATGAGCGAGAACTTTTGTTGCGAATTCATACTAAAACGAGGAACAACATTATAAACACCACTAAAAAGCTCAAAAACTAGCTCCAATTTTCTATCTTCAAATCTTTTGCTACTTAGTATATCTCATTATTTTCCTTCTTTATCAGCAAAAGGCAAAAGACAAGTCTACACAAGTACCTGGCAAAACCTTCTAAACAATTTATTCCTTGCACAAAATGTCCCCTTCAAGCAATTCAATTCATCGTACACTAAGATAAAAATCTAACCTAAAGGATGATGTAAATGATAAGAATTCGACTGTATTATTTGAATGAATCTGCCCTAAAAAGCTACTAGTTTCTATCCATCTACAAAAATATCAACAGTTGGAAACCACATACATTATCATTATCCATCAGGAGGTTGGCTGTCTTCAGGTCTCTATGAATAATGTTGTTTTGATGCAAATAGTTCATTCCTTTGCAAACATCAATTGCGAATTTCAGCAACACAGAGAGCTGGAGATTGTTTTCCTGCTTATGCAGAAACTCGTAGAGGTTGCCTCCAGGCATGTACTCTATAAGGCAAATGTACTCCAGGATCACTCATTATAATAATTTCAAGAAAAGTCTTAAGTAGAAAAAAAATAAATATAAACATGAAAGTGAAATAGTAGTTCAGAAAGGGGCACTTAGAGAAGCTTCAACCAATATAGACCCTTCACGAAACAAAAATATTTGCAATATTACAGCATCTACCGATGAATTTCAGGAATGAGCACTCATTATAAATTGGAAGCACTATGAAGTCAAATTTCATTAAACCAAAAGATAATAATGCAAGCATTATATTTAGTGTATTATTCTTTTGGAAAATTATCTGTGTAGACCATTAGTTTCTTGACCCAATAAACATAATCTTCATTCATCATAGCCCTTAGTAACTTAATAGATTGAATATTGATCACAAACTTTCAGTATCAAACACTGAATTGTTGTCAATTATTTTTATGATATTCTCTTCATCCCATTTTAAGAATGCTGGTTTTGGGTACTCGGATGGAACTCAATTTTGTCAATTTAAATAGTCACAAGTTCTATGAGTAATATATACATAGGCATGAGTATAATTTGTTAAGTTTTGTATGTAAAATGTTGTGGAACTCATTTGATAAGAAGACATGTATTTGATTTTGAAAATTAATTGACTATTAATGTGAAATAAGACCGACATTGAACAAGGAGTACGACTAGGTTACAATTGTTAATTACATTTTTATTGTTGTCCATTAGGCTTAAGGCAAATGTAACATATAGAAAAGTGAATCTTATATGTTTATTTGTCACATAAACTACATATACCACATGAGAATATCAATTTTCAAAGCTAATCCTTCAATCGACCTAAAGTTCCTACAAATGGGATTACATTAAAAGTCTTAAAGAAAAAGAAGTGTACCTTTAGGAGAGGAATCTAGAAGGAAGATTGANCAATTTTCAAAGCTAATCCTTCAATCGACCTAAAGTTCCTACAAATGGGATTACATTAAAAGTCTTAAAGAAAAAGAAGTGTACCTTTAGGAGAGGAATCTAGAAGGAAGATTGATAAGTTAAGGTTGGAGTATTATGATAACAGCAATGGGAAAAGTGTACCTTTAGGAGAGGAATCTAGAAGGAAGATTGACAAACGAAGTGATCTATTTGTCATGAGACGAGCTCGAGATGTCCTTACCCATTGATGGCTCATTAAGACGTGAATGTGTATTCTTCCATTTGCAGAAAAAAATATGTTATGAGTTTGATATCGAATTATATTATGCTCGACTTCTTTATCGCCATATTATCATCATTTGTTAATTTTTGCATTACTTTGATCTCATTTGTTGAGATCTTTGCAAGACTGTGACCAACTCTAATAACTTTGAAATTCAGTATCCATGACTTCATCTTTGGTCTCACTAAGATATTTACTTGACTATGATTTTTTAACCACTTAGGTTGACAAAAGCTAAATTTCATCTTGAGCTTAAGTGGACTTTTGCATTTCAATAAAAGGTCAAGTTTTGAATTGAAGTTTAAATGGTTTTGATAATGATTATTTTTCAAAAAGTATGTTCAAGAATCAATAATGACTAATGAATTGAAGTCACAGATAATTGTGATTAATGATTAATGAATTGAAGTCACAGATAATTCTGATTAATGATTAATGAATTGAAGTCATGGGTAATTTTGAGGTAATAATATTTAAGCATCAATATGAGTTGGTTCGAATGATTTATATAATTTTCAAGCCAAAGGATTATATAAACGATCACCTGTTACTATGCATAACTGTGGAGCTTTTGTACATGCACCAATAAACCGAACAACATTTTTGTGATTGACTTCCCTGAAAGATAAAGATTCATTTGAATAAATTTAGATAGACAAAACAACAAAGACAATTAGCATACTCCATTCTCAATTAAAAAGGAAATAACACAAGACAAATGAACGAAACCATCCCACCTTAATATTAACACTTCTTGGGTGAACTCTAACATCATAGTATTATTAAGGTGATCGGATCTCATAACTTTAATAGCAACATCTTGACCCATATAACTTCCACGATACCTGTATCAAACAACAAAATATGGTATTAGTATGAAGATACGTTTCCATGGGACAGAACAAAGAGCTCGAACATTTACACTCACAGATCTCCACATGATCCTGATGCTATCTTATCTCCCATTTTCAACAACTTCACGTCAATCTCCCATTCACCAACTTTAGGTTGCATAGCTAGTAGCCTCTCTGTGGCTGAAGAATGAGATGAACCAGACCAAGATCCCTACATTTCATTTCAAAGACCAGCATAGAATAGATGCTACATTGTTGGGGAAGATGTGTCGATCATAATGAAAACAAAACACAGATCTAGAAGCGGCTAAAAATTCATCTGGGCTTCACAAGTGCTTATCATACATACCATCCTAGCACTAAAACTGAGAGAGAAAAAGAGGGCCTTTTTGAGAATGGGGCATACCTCGTCTTTTGTGATTGCTCCCATAATGGCTTCATGCAGACTGCCTGGATCCTGAGCATAGTAGTGCAAAGTCAGCAAAAAGTGAGCTTGACAAAGAAACCTGTCATAAAAGAAATAGAATCACAATGCCCCTTAGTTTTTTTAAATGGGCCCACAGGTTCTAGCAATGAAAAACAAAAAATCTTTTTTAGGGGTAAAATCAAGAATCTTCTCCCTGCAAAGGATTATAATGCAAAACAACTCTATAGTATTGCATCAAACCAAATGATTGGTATAGCACAAAGCTTCTATCTATATCAGGAAATAATGTAGCAGAAGTAAAGAATTTCAGCTTCCACTTATTCCAAAGTATGTTTTCATTTTGATACCAGAGCATTATTCAAACATCATCCTGTTGTTCCAATAATATGCAATTAAGAACTATAATCCTATATTTCATGCCAGCAAAAGATCTGACAGATATCATTCATTCTGGACAGAAACAACCCTTATTCGAGATAATTTCCTTAAACATTTCATGCAACCAGACAAAATTTAACTACTAGAGAACCAAAAGAATGTCGAGTTTACACCCAAACTATCTAAACTCCTTAGAATTTTATCATCCACTTACAGAGATAAAGATATGATCGTGGTCTAAGGTCTTTGTTCAATGCCCTATGCCAGACTTTCTCCTACCATTGTTTTCTATTAGGCTGACCTTTCACACTAATGAAATAAACGACATTGGAAAAGCCACCATAGCAAGAGTCAAAACAAAGTGAAAGTTGAAGATACCACATTTGTTTAGACTAATTTGTCTTCATTTGGAACAACAAATAACGTTCACACACTTAATGCAAGAATACAATAAGTCTTATAAGAAGCAAAATTCAATAGTAGGCTACACTTCGATGATTCAACCCTTTGACTTTGTCACTGGAGTGAGAAGCAAGTAAAGGTGAATTTATGAAATTCCATCCTACCCGAGACTTCCCGTTGTCTCAATTACTAGATGACTATGGGTAGATTATCGCAAGTGGTCAATTTGTAGCAAAAGAACATTTAAAATGTTGTGCATATAATTTTTTCAAAGGGGCTAACCTCTTCATGCCATCCGTCGACAACGAAAACATCCAAAGAATAGCCATCATTTGTTGAAAATACATGAGCTTCCCGAATGTTAAGGTCAATATCAGATAACAACGCGGACAACTAAAAATCAGAAGAAGCAGTTAAATATTTATCCACAAACAGTGGGAACATAAATGCCAAAATGATCAACCAAGTTACATTTTACAAATATGCATGATAATGACAATCAGACAAAAAAAATTAAGATGCATCTAAACTTTGAAAGACATAAGAAATGTTAATGAAAATCTAAAACTAGTAAATACAAACATGGAAAATAAGAATCTACATAGGCCGAAAATGGCAAATACAATTTATACAAAATGTTGTTAAAAGAATTTCTTTAGTACTATTTGCTATCGATATTCTAGAAGATAAGCTCAATTTTTACCCTTAAAGGAAGTACCCGGATGATCAAGTAAACATCATTTCTATATTAATTTATCTGACTTCAAAATTAGTTACAAGAGCAAAAGGGCTCAGCCAAATCATGTTACACGCAAGATATTTTCTCTAGAGAGCAAAGTTCTGTGTTGATCTGAAACTTCAAAATCTGATGACTACGTAACATCCAAATAAACTTACAACTATATAGAGGCATGCTCTCCATTATGCTCAATGATAATTTTGAAAGAACAACTTTACCCATTGTTAACAAATGGTAAAGCTATACATATTAATAAAGCACGGTTAACATTCCCAATAAAAAGTATGATTATTACAATGAACCAATGTTTCTTATATGAAAAAAAGACAACCTAACAAGTGTGTATTTTTAACGCGAGTGTACACAAACTTCATTCAGTTTTGACAGAGAGGCTGCTACTCAATAACCGAAGAAACACTGTAAGCTTGGTGCCAATCTTGTGTATCAATAAATGTACATCATAATAAAATACAAGAACTTTCTTGTGCGGCATACAAATTAAGATTATTGATGGAATATCCAAGTAAGTTGCAACATGCAACAGTTAGAATGAAGAGTACCTGGCTAAGAAGTTTTGGCTTGTCAACGGTGGAAAAGACAATCTCATGAATTGGGATAGGGGGTTCATGCCTGCAAATTACAAAATGAATCTAACCCATGAGATCTCATTTGTTATTTATTTAAGAGTAATCCATGCAACCATCTGGATAAAATACCCTCCAGTTTGACCTATCTGGATAAATACCAACAACATAATTTCTAGGATCATGTAAAATGGCCATAAACCATAAGGATAATAGACAACACTAAGCTTTTTTTTTCTGGAAGGGGCACATCCTCGAGCGACGCCGGAGGCGCGGCGGGCGGTTCTCGCCGCGTCGCCGCGCTCGGCGGTCGTAACACTAAGTTCCTTGCTACATGACATAGCATGAAAATGGTTATCCTATTAAAAGCTTACACAAACCCATCTCATATAACCTTTTATTCATGTAATCTGAAGCTTACAAAGTGGAATGTAATTAACCCTAACAACCAAGATGTGACTGAGATAGGTGCATACCTTTCTCACTTGTACTATGTCCTGAATACAGTTTTATTATTCTGAGGCAGAACACTGCAAACCAGTGCCATCTTGGGAAAGTCCTTTCGAAACGCCATATAATCTTGCTGTTTTTTTTTGTCTTAAAAGCTCATTTTCCTTCCAAGAGAATCCCTTGATTATTCTTATTTGCCTAAACTTCATATCAAAGTAAAATTTGATAGCTTCATCCATGTCAATATCATTTTTATTCAAAAGTGAAAACATTTGTGCTCTAGGTTGGATAGATGACGTAAGTAGCAGCCAGGAGTTTCATTGAAATTGGCCCTGAGAGAAGTCTCTATTCCTCTTATTAGTCTAACCCATTTTCATATCAAGCTAAACTTTAACTATTTCTTTCATGACTATATGATCTTAATCTTGGTGATGTGCATGTTCCAGGTTGGATCGATTATCCAAGTTGTAACCATATATGATCTTAGTCTTGGTGATGTGCATGTTCCAGGATGGATCGATTATCCAAGTTGTAACCATTGACGTCAGTTTCATTGGTTAGGTAACTGCCAGGAGCATAAAAGGATTGGAGAACCCCAAATATGTTTCCATCTTTTTTGAGAGGACATTTGTTTTAATCTTCCACAGGGCATTTTGATCTTAATGCTCAGTTGGTTGTTCCATATCAATGAATATGGATATCGGTAAATATCACAATATGAAAAAGTGAAGAAAATCTTCTCAAAAAAGAAAAGTGAAGAAAATACTATGCACAAAAAAAGGATATACATATATATCTTCGCTTTATCTCTATATAAAAACCATTCATTTTCGGATAGATGAATCTTCCATTTTTAAGGGGATATTAATTTTTCTATGATTTTCTACAGAACATAAAACTTTCGATAGTCCTTCCAATATGCAATTTTCTGGGAAAGAATATTGTTACTAACCTCCACACGATTTTAAGGTAAAAATAATCATGGTACAAACAGATTGCAGCTCAAGTATCACTTAGCCATCATGAGTTATAACATCTATCATCTATGTACATATTTTACAGCAATTAGGTCGACAAAAACTAGTTTGCAGATCACCCATTGAGGGCAAGAGATTCAACTTAGAAAAAATAATAGGGAAATATGTCATAACTCATTTATGGCTGTAGAAATAATACTTCTATACATCAATAACTACTTAATTTCTTCACTTAGAATCATAGAGTTGATCATTAATCAATGCTGCAATATTTTGGAACAGTGACTAGGAATAGACCTTGTGGAAAGAGCATCTTCGATATCTGCTCCATCTTCATCCTCCGAGTCTGTTGTCACTTCCGATGTTTGTTCCTCTAGCTTTGGTCAAGACTCCAAAGTCAGTCCAATAAGTCACTTTAGCAATAAGCAAGAAGAATTCTATCTAAAAAAAGTAATGATTTGAAAGGAAAATGTTGAAAAACTCAAGAAGTCCTGTAGACATGCATACGAAGAAAATAGTAAGTTTTCAAATCTGAGGATCTGTGAAACATAAACCAAGTCAACGATTAAGCATAATGTGTCAGTGGGAAGCATCAAACTGGAAAAGAAATGATTTTGTGACACCAGCAATAGGAACAGAAAGACAAATTATTGGCACACTACAATGTTAAAGAGATTATTCAAACAAAAGAAGTCTTTTGTTGTTTTGAGTATTCATTTGTTATGACAATAAAATTTCCACTTGGAGAAGCTTCTTCATCAATCACTTCTGGAGCATTTCAATAAATTTGTTTCTTAGTGAAGAAAGTAATCCTTGTAAAAGGAACATGTGTTGTTAAACCACCTAAGAATTCATGTTACACGTGTTGCCACCAAATACTTCCATGCAACATAGGAAAAGGAAATCTTTTCAAAGACATAATAAGAATTTGTATATCAGATTTCCAAGATTGAAGTGCATGATTTCCCACAGTAAGCTAACTAACTTTCGCAGCATTTATAGTTTTACTTGACATATAAATGAATTACGCTTATAGAAGCCACAAAGGGAATCTTTGATGACCTACTTAGTAAATAAATCAAGTACATACTGTGAAAAGAAGACAAGAGAAGACCATTGAGGGATGCTGTCGTCATTTTTGCTGATACTTACCTTTATCATCTTACAGTCATCAAAAGGAACTTGTAGCTAGAATTCTACATGAGTTTTAGTTTTGGTGTGAGATTTGCAGCCTATTTGTTTTGGACTCTTTTTCCTATTTATTTATGATCATATTTTCCTATTTACTTAGAATTTTGTTTATCTTTGGAATTTGAAATTTTCAATTGATGTAGAAGTCTAGGATTTAAGAGATTTTTATGGGAGATAGAACCTCAATGACATCCCATGTGTTAATCTCCATTTACATCCCCTATCTATGCCTCATTTGACCATCGATATGTCAATGAGCTCAGGGAGAGGGGGGGAGAGGGGGGTCTTAGGAACCCTTGGTGATCCTCCGTACGAGGGCTTGCTCGAGGTACTCAATATGTAAATCTCCAGCTCTGAATAAATTGTAAATCTCCAGCTCTGAATAAATTTGTTTCTGCCCGAGTACGTAATTCAGTTAAGGATGAACCTCGTTAAATATTGGTATCCTCTTCTGCATGTTTGATCTTCTCTTGCCTGATTTTTCACAACAAACTAATATCAGAGCTTCATGTTTTGGTACCTTCTGTAACACCTGCATATCTATGTCACCTTATGCAGTAGCTTCTTGTCTTAGAGTAAACTGATCATCATATTCTATATCGCCTCATTGCTTGAAAAAAATTGTAGACCACCTTATGGTTCCATTTTTGTCGAATGACCATCATATGACATCAAATAATTCACAGAGAAAAACACTATGTCTAAGTAATAGGTAGCATTCATTTATGTTGGATATCATGAAAGTGGAAAACTTCAAAAAAATATATATATATAGGACGCAGATTTGCTATTTACGAAGAACGTGAAACATTATGCTCGCATAAAACTGTCTAAACTATATAAACAGAAACACATACAAAATCACCCAAAGTGAAATACTGCAATAAATGTCATAACATTTGAGTGTTGTTAAAAAGAATACAAGTTCTTCACTACTGCAACTTTTAAAGAAAATCTATCAGTTACACAATAAATTACATACAAACTTTGACTTCAGCATAATATCATAATGTGAAACATAAGACTTTTTTTATTAAGCAAGATTTTTAAATAGTACCCTCAGAAAATGGACACGAAAGACAGGACGCCTGTCTGGGTCTCTGGCTTCTGCTAGAATTTTCTGATGTACAAGAACGACGTCTGCCCTATCTGCGCTCACATCGAGTTGATAACTGTACCAAAAACACTAACAATACACTCAGAGCTAAAGAAACAGATATCGCAGAGCACAATAAATGAACTTAGAGCATGAGATACAGATACTTCTCTTTACTACAGCAATCAAATTTTAAGTTACATAGTCACATTAACTGTGGACAGACAAACAAAATTCAGCAGCAAATTCGAATAAGAAAGCATTCGCCCACACAATCAACTTACCATGTCATGAAAGTTCTTCAATTATATCATCCATTTTAAGAGTTAATCATGTAAAAGTAGACAGATAGGAAGTCTCCTATGAGCACAAGAGCTCAAGAAGAACGAGTCCTCTACTCTTTACTACAGCAATCAAATTTAAGTTACATAGTCGCATTAACTGTGGACATACAAACAAAATTCAGCAGCAAATTCGAATAAGAAAGCATTTCGCCTACACAATCAACTTACCATGTCATGAAAGTTCTTCAATTATATCATCATTTTAAGAGTTAATCATGTAAAAGTAGACAGATAGGAAGTCTCCTATGAGCACAAGAGCTCAAGAAGAACGAGTCATCTACTCTTCCGGAGAAAAAAAAAAATTAGCACTATGTAATCTATCTCCAGCTTAAATCAAGAATTTAGCACATACGAACCTACCTTGAAGACGCCATGATAACATGACCAAAAAATAATATGAAATCCGCCGACTAAACAAGATGGAAGAAGAAGAAGAAGAAAAGAATACGATCGCACCTTTGCGGAAGCCGACTGAAGTGTGCGTCGAGTTCCTCCTTGAACCGAGGGTTGCCAAGTGCCTCCTCGTTCCCGTCCTGCAGCAGCCGCTCGTAGATTTCCCTCTTGACATCGCACCCCGCGAACCCGCCGCTTCCCCCGGAGCTCTTCGCCGGGGAAGAGCTCTCCCCGACCTCCTCGATCGCCTCTGCGTCGCCTTCCCCGTCCATGGCGCTCTCCTGCTGCGCTCGATCCAGCACAAAGCACCCTTACCACCTGCTCGCCGCCGCCGCCGCCGCCGCTTCCGCCATCGACCGTCGGACAAGTTCCAGAGCGACGGGGCACCACCGACAAAAGGGAGGTGATGAGCTGAAGGCGAATCTTTAAATAGAGCCCGGCGAGAGAAGGGCAGCGATGGGCAAATTAGACGGTGCGGCGAGGGCAAAATCGTCTTCTCGGCAGAGAAAAACCCAGGAGCCGAGAGGGGCAAATAAAGCGGAATGTTTCGAGACTGTGGAATGTTGTGAAGGAGAGAGAGAGAGATGTAAGAGACGGAGGGCTTTTTCGGAATTAAGTAAAAGGAGGGGGAACAAAAAAAAGGAGAAAATAAAATAAAATAAATAAAAAGGACGAATAAGGATAGAGTTTGGATAAACGTTATAAGAGTGTGCGGGTCAGATCGCTTGCGCGGATAGCGGTGGGGGTCATGGCAACGGTCCAGATGATGACACGTGTACGGACCCGTGGGGTCCGGTTCCCCTCTTCGTTTCGAATGCGGCTTGGACCGGTGGGGCCGGCCGGTGGTCCCACTGCGGTCCAGTGCCCAGGATGTAGGAAGATTGGTGTGGTCTGCGCGTGGGACCGGCCAGTCCGCCGACCGGGTCCGAGCCACTAAAAATCTTCGACCCAAAAACGTGAATAGAATGTGAATTTTTCTTTTTTTTTGTTAAGAGTGGAATTTTATCGGTGTCCAAATTATTAGCATTCGAGTAATTCGATATTCGAATAAGATAAAAATAAATCTTGATCAAACTTTAAAACTCGAATTCAAAATTACTCGTTTGCATCATTTAATAGAATACAAATTTATTAATCAGTGTTTTTTTAAATAAGAGCATTGTTTTCTTATAAATAAACGAATATCAAATTAATCAAATTTTATGATAGATTGAATTTTCAACTTATGATTATGTGCATAATCGAAAAGAAAATTCAGAAGTTGATTAATTAAGAAAAGATAATATCTTTTACATGTATATATGTTGAGAAGTATTGTACGCATAAAACTAGTTTTTTGTTTCGTATCAGCATAATAATAATTGTACATTTAGAAAAAAGAATCTAAAGGTTTAAATTAGTAAAAATTATCAATTATTTTATTTCAAGAAATAGAATTAATTAATAAATTTCGTTTTTACACATATTTTTTTAAAAAAAATGAGTTTACACACTCGTTTTTAGGAATGTTTTAATTGCATAAATAGCTTCATCTTAAATTAGCTTATATATGAAAACAAAAAGCTTGATCAAGTCAAAGAAGGCGGATTAATTCTTTGATTCAAAACAATATATAAAGGTGACGTTAAACAAAAGAATCACAATATGATAATTAAGTTACCGAATAATAATAAAATATTATGATCCAACTCATATGGCAACTTGACTAGTCACAAGTACTACGCTCATTTTCTTAAAAAAAAGATAAATTAAAGAGTAACTTTGAGGATGGACGAAAAATAATTTTAAAAAACCGAGCCTTGTCCAATAATATTTTTCGTACAAGACAAGGACTTTAGAAGTATATGCAAAGCATCTAATGTCATCAAAAATGGCTTCCTCATCAGAATCCCACAAGGTGACCTCATGGTGCTAGTAACTTTAGAACAACTTGGCGAATCCTTTTCGTGGTCTGATTAGTTAGCCCAACTATCCGGACATCTCATACATAATTATAAGTTCCAATTCACACCAACTAAAACCAATCAAGCAATAAGGAACTTGTGATCACTCTTGGACTTAATTAGCATTGACAGTGAATTTAATCATTCTTTTTTTGTTCTCTTTTACTTTGCCATGTTGTTATATATGACAAACCAATGGATTAATTGAGACACAAACCTGTGGGGGCTTAGAATGACATAATCTTGCTTAAGGTCTTCAATTGTGGAGTTCTTAATTTATAGAAAGGAGGAGAAAAAATAATTAAGTTCGGTTGACACATCTAATTAGCAGGAATGTATTCCGAGTTGAGGGATTAGAAGCTAGTAACTCCAAGTTCAAACTTCGGAGTCGTCAATTTGACCAGAGGAATATATTTTTTACTTTTCATCATCGACTTCGGATTAGTCAGGTGTTAGTAACCGTGTACACCGGAGGTCGCGAATGGGTATAAAAAAAAGAGGAAAAATAAGATTGATAGTTACACCAATGGTTAATTAAAGGTATAGCACTGATGTCGGCCAATACACAACAATAATTTGCTCCTAATGCAGCATTGCAGTCGCCTTCCAAGTGGAAATGCTTGCGATGTCACTTTATTTTTTAATTTATTTAATATGTTAAGATCAAAGTGTACACCAAAACGAAATGTAAAGTCAAGCTTTCGTTATTCGAAGAGATCCCATTCGGCAATAAAAAAGATGCGAGCATTGACGAATCTTTGTTTAAAGCACATAAAAAAAATTAACAAGGACAATAGTGGAAAAGTCCTCTTAAGATTCACATTTAATTTTACAATTGCATATAATATTATTTAATTTTATTTAATTGTTTTTTGTGTAAACTATTTTACAAAAGAAAATATGGGGGGAAATAATTTGTTTCTTATGCTTGCATATTATATTAAAGAAAAATTACAATTTGCACAATTATTTGCTTCTCTAACAATAATGCATATGTAAACAACATGTGCGTCCTCACGCACATTATTTTCTTATTGTGTTATTTGAGATATAAAAGGGAATGTGAATGAAGAAAATATTAAACTTATCAAAAGAAGAAAAAATTGCCCTCAAACTTCCCTTATACTCCAATCAATGGCAATTGATTTTTTATTTACATTTTTTCTTATTACTAAACTCAAGAAAAGTGAGAAAAAACTGAAAATATCCTCACTTCTAGCAAGTTTCGTACATCAAATATATAAACAATGACTGGAAGAATATGGAAGTACGTTTTGTTTTGGTGGCCGAGGCATATGATAGAATAAGAAAAATGTCCTAAGTTAAAATTGAGATAAAAAAAAATAAAATAATTGAGGTTGGAGCATTTACTTAGCAGGAAGTATGTGGCGGATGTTGTTGTGTATAGCATCCAAAGTAGATCTATTTTGAGTCGTATATATAGCAGTGTTTTTTTTACACTAATCAAAATGACAGCGCCGCACGGGTTGAACGATGGCAATCGGAAAAAAATGATATTCTCATATAAGAAAACCAAATAGACATAGCAACGTTTTAATTACCAATAATCCGCCTTCTGAAGAATGTTGGCCTAAGTTTTCAGCTGCCTATGTAGCTTGAGATGAAAGAATTACCAACTCTTGGACACTTTTTAGTGCCAAAACCGTAGGAAAAAAATTCCATCAAGAGTCGGTGTGACAGGTTTAAGATGTGATCAGTGGAAGAATAAGATGTTCAGTATCAAGTACCCCTTATATCAGATAAAATATCATGACAAGTACAACAGCCTTGTCTATAAGCAAGCGGAGGGTTATGCTTTTTGCATGTCATATATTGCCCATCTTTAGCTAAAATAAGTGGGGATAAGCTCAGTCAAGTTCACTAAATGATGGTACCAATGATGGGCGTCCTGTACATAAGGAATCCTTGCCAATTCTCTGACATCATTCACCTTCCTGCAGAATGAAACAATCTTAATATTCATACATTTGCAGTCATGAAGCATTAGCCTTAGCGAAAGAAAACATCACCAATGAGTAATCTGTGTCTCTAACAACTGCAAAGCCAGAGGCCAAAGGAACAGACGTGTATGTAAGTCTTGCCATTTAACAAAAAAGAAATAAGGTATAATAACATGGCACCAACTATGGACAGCCTTTTGAAACACTTGATGAACATCATGGTCGGCCACAGATGGGAGCAAGAAAGTTGGGAGGGTCCACAGAGGAGGTACCTGCCATAACTTTTGGTAGTTTCTGAGCTATGAAGAATCAACATTGCGTTAGTTGTAGTGCTCAGGATAAGACCTCCAACAAGTCTCCAGCTCAGGTCTGGGCACCCTGCTCGAGTATCATTATGCTCTTTCAGTGCAGACACCTGCAAATAGTAGTTCAGAGTAGACAGAAACATGTGTTCCTAGCCGTGTTCAGAGTTCTAACAGTTCCTTGTGTCTCTAAATATTTTTAGTGTAAATCACAGAGAATACAGGGGGGAAGTTTTTTAGTTAGATTTACATCGAAAGGTAGGAATGAATCAGATACACAGTGGTGCCTCCATATACTGTGAACTACAAGTGCACTGCTCCTCAAAGTTCTGTGGCCTTTTCTTCTTTTACATGAGGAAAAATGAATTGTCTTGCCAAAATGTAGAATTATGCAAAGTGGCTTAAATCAATGGTGCCCATCAACGATCATCAGTCTGCTCATTCTTGTGGAGTGAAGGAGAGATGTTAAAACAGTAACCGGTTGAATAATCTTTAATGTCCACCCTGTAGAGGATCCTTTCCTAACTGGCGCTTGCCCAGCTAGGGGTGGCCTTGAGGTTATCAGACAGACTCCCAATCCTTTTGGGACCCCAAAAAAACTACCAGCTACTGATGACATCGAAATGTTATTTTCCAAAATTGCATAACTCGAAAGGAAAATACTGAATCTTGAGTCCAGATCATGGATTCATGTGAGAATCTTAACACTTTCTATATCTTCAAGCTAGCATGGTACTGCATGGAAGTACTAGATGAGTCACAACGCCCATGAACTTTTAATAATATGAGAACCACAATCACTCCATATAAAGTCACATACTGCTCAAGGATGCACCTCTTCCACCTATCTATCATAGCAAGGTCATATCACCTTGTCTGGCACTGGAAGGATTAAAGGCTTCACAGCACATATAAACTCAGGTTTTGCTTATGCTGCTGAAGGAAGCATTTCTTCTGTAACTCCCAGTTTGGCTTTCGACATATCCATCAACCTTGGTCGGTTGTGTCATCATGATATAAACATAAAAGGGTTCTTCAAGGACATCCATTAGTCGAACGTTAGGATAGGTCCTCTTCAAGGACCCTATTTTTGTCCTCTCAAGGACAGAGAATTACATAGATGAGGCATATGCAGCCAACTAACACAACCTTCAGCTGGTTTTCTGTAATCTTAAAGAGACATGCTAACTTAAATAATCGGATCAATCAATTGAATGATTGAACGCATCAAGTTTCAGAGGCATGCCAAGAGAATTATTGGTAACTTGAGGACTGAGAGTCTTAGGAGCCTGTCGAAGCACTATTGTAGTGCAACACAAGGTAATGAGTCCACAATGCTTCCAATTACTAAATGCAAAAGGCAAAACAAGTTAGCCTTTGTACAATGCACATTGCATGCATGAAATTTGTATTGAGCCGGAAAATCTGAAAGGTCACTGGATACATATCTCGGTTAGCTCTCCGCAGTTTCCATGCCAGCATAGAGTACCATTTTCTCACCAGGAACTCCTGATCTAAACTAAAGGAGACCACTATCCAACTCAATGAGCCTTGCACTGGCCTAAAAACGATACCCATATAACTTCATTTGGCTCTATTGGCATGGATTGGATCAACACGAAGCCTACATGCAAATCCGTTTCAGCTGAGCAGATTGACCATGCATCCAAAGTGATCCAGATTGAGTAAAAGCGCCATAGTCTTTCAACGAGACCTTCATGCGTAACACAAGCAGACAGAATCCAAGACGAAATCAGAGCATTTGGTGCGACTCCTGTTCTCATCATTGTCAGATATCCCGATCATGGCGAGCCCACATATCAGAGCATTCCAGGAGGCCACCGTCTTCTCGGGCATCAAGAAGATCAAATCCAGCGTATTATCCAAGTCCCCACATTTCCCTAACATCTCAACAACTGCAGCGCCGAGAAATGGGGTTATCACCATGGCGCTTCTGACCACAACGCACTCAGCCCCAAACTCGCACGCCAAGTGATAGCGCTGACGACGAGCACTCCGCTCCAGTCACCCCCGCTCATCGGTATGGAATAGCGAGTGTTACCGCCGTCCATCCTATGCAAACAGCGCATCCTTCTCCGGCATAACCTCAAATACTGACAAGGCTCGATCCATATCTTCAAGCATTGGCTTACCCCGAATCCATAGAAGTGTAGGACACTAAATCCCTCTTACTCATTTCATCGAATATGTTCTCCGCAAGCCTTGAGGCGACGTCGAGGTGGCGGGCGTGGTCAAGGAGGCAGCGGCCGCTGCTGAGGTCCCCGGCGCGGAGGAGGACTCACAGGAGCTTCGTGAAGTAGAAGCTGCGGGTGGACGGAGCTTCTTGTGGATTTGGAAGAGAAGGCGCGGGAAAGGAACGCCGCATCAGAGAGCAAGAACAGGTCGCGGAGCTGCCGGGAAGCTTTGACTGGAACGAGCGAGTAATTTGGCGGCGAGGGGGCGTTGAAGGCTGCGGGAGCGTGCTGCGTCAGTACATTTAGCTGGCAGCGTGACGTGGATGCGCCCCATTGGAAGAAATCGCTGTTTGCTGAGATGATTGAGAGATCTGACATCCAGAGAGCGCGGAATCCGATAAGTTTTGGCTTCTGGTGTGATGGGTCCCCGATGGAATAAGAGGCTCCATCTCGTCCGTCCGTTTCCCGCACGAGTTCAATTCAATGTCCGTCTTGCATTTATTTCATATTTAAAATAGGATTTAATGTTGATCCACCCTATCCTATTTATTAGAGTGTATTATACGCCTACTATTCATAAGTCATTAGCTGTGTTAATTATAGTTAAATATTAATAACTTTATAGTAATAATTTTGTCTCATAAATTCAAATAATAAAATTCAATCTATCCGTGGGCGTACGGTACACAAATAGGATGTACCAATATTAAATCCTTTAAATAATATATGATTGTGTCGGTTTCATAATGGGCCTAGATTTCGACTCGTGAAGTAAAAAGATTATGCTGGTAAGAATGGATTAAGAGTACGTTTGATCTGAAGTAATTCAGATATATTATTAATTATTTAATTTAAAATTAGAATCTATTATATTATTATATTTGATTATAATATATTATTAGTGATTTTTACTTTTTTAATAATTAAAAGTATTACCTTAGTGAAGATAGTATTTATAGGAGATGTCTTTTTAAATTATTCAGTAGGATGATATACATTTTGACAAAATTATTTTTCATTCAATTTTTTAAAAATATTTATATTTTATTATAAAATAATAGCGTTTAACATTATCTTCTAAATTTTTTAATTATAAACTCATATTTTATCCAAACTCACTTTTTTATTTTTTGTTTATATAAAATAATATATTAATAAAATTCATCAATTTAGAGGATATTTTAATATTTTTTATTTATAATTTAAATTATAATTTGTGTTATTGCTATTTATCAAACGTTATGATATAATATTATCGATAATTTATAAAGTGATAATCTACTTTAATGGTAATCTAAATTATCGATTAATAAAAACTAGAAAGCGCCAAACTACCCAAAGTCACATATCTAATAAAATTTCTTAATAAAAATGTCGAGTTTCCTAATAAAATATAGTTACTCAATGAATATTTTTTATTGTGCAAAGAGTTATTACTCTATAATTAATGAATTAATGAGTATAGTCTGTATGTTCATAATAATATTTGATTAATCGGAAGAAGAGGCTTTCATGAGCGCTCGGACTAAAAAATTCTCGCCATTTTTTTAATATTAAAATGATAACTAAGAAAAAAATATATTTGTAAATTACTCATCAACGTATAGAAAAATAAAAGTAATATGTATAATCTCACTTTCAACTCATTATTTAATTTGTAGTACAATTTACTCTTATTCTTTTTTTCTTTTAGTTTATACATTTGTTAGTGTGGATAGGCCCACCATTACTTTTATCCTTTTGGACACTTTAGAGTGTCGCAATCTTTAATTTTCATTACGGTCAAAATTTATTTTAGCAAATATAAGCAGTGGCGGAGCCAGAATTTTTACTTAGAGGATGCACAATTACTCGTATATTAATTTATATAATAAAAAATTATTTTAGATATTAATTTATATTTGTAATTATAATTTTTAATAATTTATTTGCACGGCATAATATAATTGAAAATATTTTATATTAAAAAACAGAAAGAAAAAAGTGAAAATATTTAAAAATATGGATATGATATGATAACACTAATTTATAATTAAATAAAATAGTAATGAAATAAATAATTAATAATATTAATATATGTTTCATGATAAAAACATACTTCTATCCGAGTGATAGAATAATAAGTGAAAATGTATAATGTATTATATATATATATATATAACTTTTAGTGAATTAATAAATTTTAATATAATATAAATAAATGATATTTTTTGAAATACTATAAGCTAATATTTGAGTAAATGTAAAGGATAAATATTAAAAAAATATAAATATGCATGTAATAATTAAATAAGTAGATTATTATGCTATGATTATAAGCGTAATAAGGAGAAATGTATATTGTAATATATATAAATAATTTTGTTAATAAATTAATAAATATTAATATAATATAAGTAAATATCTTATGGAAAGTATATTATTGAATCTAGGATCCCGAGAATGTTTTGAATGATCACAAATTTGTAAGTGAACTCAGTCTGTACTGATGAACATGTTTGAGCAGATAGTGGTCGACCTGAGCTAAAGGAATGGACGACCACTGCACTCGTAATTTATATATGAAGAACCATATGTGTGGAGTGGGCGTCCTAAGTATATGAAGCGGTCGACCATCATCAGAGGGAGAGAGTATATGTTGAGGAGCAGCAGAGCATAAACGGTCGACCAAAGAAGTAAATAGGGCGACCGATAATGGAGGAGTACATGAAGACAGGGATCAGAGGAAGACCGGTCGATCAGAAATAAAGAAAGGACGACCGAAGGAAAAGACTGAAATGAGGAGG
>LTAE01004109.1:0-12299 GCA_001647135.1 Pontederia paniculata | reverse complement strand
ATATATATATATATATATATATATATATTAATATTAATAAGTATTTTAAGTACTAAAATTTATTTTAAAATATAAGTATTTAAATGTTTAGGTAAAAATAAAAATAATAATAAATAGTTGTAATGTTTGTTGAAATAAATATTAATTATGATATTTTTGTCGTCATATGATAATAATATTAAAAGAATATAAATAAAAGAGTAATATAGTTAGTTAAAAAAAATAAGCTAATAACTTTAAAAATAAGTGGAGAATCATGTTTATCTCTTTCAACTTATAAATTCTTATTCTAACAATTTATAAGTATTTTTTTTATTTATCAAATATGAAAAAAAATTAAAATCAGTTTATAAGTAATTTTAATCTATTTATAAGTTTAGCTAAACATGTTTTATATTTAATTGCGAGAATCATATCAAAATTTGAGTTTCATTGTCGCTAAATTTTAACTTACGTTTACTATTTTATCTTTTAACGTTACTTAGTAATCTACATAGTTTAATAGAAAGACTATTTTTCATTAATTATTAATAACATGCATTATCTTACTTATTATATATAAGTAATATAACTAAAAATTTATATTATCATGTTTACTTACAAAAATAATTACTAAGTAATATACATCATTTTATCAAAATATTTTTTTATAAATATTATTAGTTAAAAAGTTTTATGTTATTAAATTGAATCTTGTAAACTTAAATCATAGATTGTCAAATTAATGTATTAAACAATTAATACCCTTCAAAATAAAATAATATTCATAATTGTTAACAATAATAACTATCATTACAAAATATTATTATTATTATAATTAATGATTAGTGGTATATTTTTATTCATACGATAATAGTAATATAATTTTATATAAAATATTATTTAAATAATGTTTATTATTATAGAATATTATTATTAGTGTTGTTATTATTATATAGTATCTTTCATTATGTTATATTTTATTTATGAAAGTTTTAGAATGACGAATATGAAAATTAAATATAGACAAGATGACTACTTAAGTGGTAATATGAAAAGACACTCATCTCATGAATAATCTGAATTATCACTTCATAAGTAATTTAAATTATCTACAATTTAAAATAAGTAACTAATTAATGAGGGTGCATAGTACTTTACACTATATCTCGTGTGATACATGATATAAGCTATTGATTTAAAAATCAATGGGCAGATCTTATCCAATTAAAATTACACTCTTATTTTAATTGGATAAATTTGATAATTAATTTTTAAATCAATGATCCATATCATGTGTGGTGCATTATATTATAAAAATGCTAAGACAAATAGGTAATATCCAATTAATGAGTTCAAATAATTTTATGCTCATATTATTAATAATTTAAAAAAAGTATCGATAGAAAAATGTCTTTGTAATAATTTCAACCGATGTAATTAGCATAGAATCTCAAGAATTTGAATTTGAGGTCATGGAACGAACCACCCAAGTTTTGAAATTTTAATTTCTGAAATTATTTAGTTTGAAAGAATTTCTTTTTTTGCATGATGTCACCGATGTCTTTTTTTCTTTTCTATCTCCTTTTATTTAGGGACGGACCAAGGATAAAATATAGAAGGAGCCAAAATGTATAAAAGTAAAATAAAAAAAATCAAGGGGAATCAAAATAATAAGTCACTAATAAAAATTGAACCCTAGACCTCTTGATATATACTAAACCCATCTAACCACTTAAGCTACTACATAATTTTGTTATTTTCTTAACATTTTATTTATATATTGACTTCAACTATTAGTATATATGTATATATATACTAAATACACCGAAAAGTTGGGGAGACGTGGCCCCCGACGATCTATGTGCGTCCGCCCCTGCTTCTATCTATATTCAAATTAAATTAACTTCTATTTTTTATTAACTTTTATATTTATCAATATTATAAAAAATTAAATATTATTTATAAATTAAATTTAACAAACTATTTTATTATGTTATACATAATATTTAATTTATACTATCTATTATAATGATTTAAGAAATTATTTTATTGCGTTATATCAAATATATAATATAAAAGTAATTCATTATTATAGTTTTTTATTCAATTAAACATAAAAAAAAGATTAATTTTCTCTATTTTTATATTTAATAAAATTAATTTATTAAAGCAAAACTTTTTAAGTTCTCGTCATTCATCGTCACTCTACTACATGGGAATCATTGAACAAAATGCAAGAACTTGGCCTAAAGTCTGGTTATAAGATCATAGTAGTAATAAAATGAGACACGTGAGTCAGAATCAATGATATATATTATAAAATAATTTCTTCTTGTCAGAAATATATTATAAAATCTTTGTCTGGTGTTTTTTTAATCTTTTTGAACAGAATCCCTATCCAGATAGCACGTGGACTGACGTGGCAGTTATAAAAGGTCATCCGTTGCATAATTTTATAAGATATTGTATCATTAACGTCTGGCTACGCAACATTTTAGACTAATTTTAAATTAAATTGTATGAACTTATCTCCAACGTAGAATGATAACCTATTTTTCTAATTGCTAATAAATAATTAAGTTAATAAATTAGTTGTATTTATTTAGATGAATTTAAAAAAAAATGTCTTAAATAGATTAATAAACTATAAATAAAAAAGGGTTCAATGTAGGTGGCTCCTGAGCATCATGTTACCTACATCATCAACCGTAGGATGTTAAATTTACGGTGGATATTAAATTTTCTCTCTATTACTTTTTTTTTCTTTTCTAAATCAAATCACCATAGATTAAAAATTCTACGGTTAAAACTGTAAGTAATATGATACTCCCTGCATAAGTAAGGAGCACCTTCCTTTTTTTCATAAAAAAATAATTTTAATATAAGAGGTTTTGAAAAACTTAATAAATAATATAGAATTAACGTTATATGTAACGTAATAAAATATTTTATTAAACTTAAACTAAAAATAATTTTAAAATTATATTATTTTTTTATAAAATTAAGATTTACATTTAAAATTAAATGTTAATAGTTTAAATTAAAAGGTAAAGTTAAAATGCATAAATTAAAAGGAAAAGGAAGCAAAAGGAGTGAACAGGAGCAGAAAAACAAACTTTAAAAAAAAGTTATCACGTTTAAAAAATGGTAAGAAAAAGAAAAAAAAACAAGCGCCAGAATCTAGCTTTATTTTCTAAAATTACTATTATAAATTTTGAAGTTCTGTACTATTATCTTATATTGTATATGTTTAATTGATGTACGAAAGAAAATATAAGGTATTTATTGTATTATTCTCGCAATATTATTTAATAATTATATTATCCAATAAAAAATGATCCTATTAAATTATTCATAATACATATTACTCTGTAAGTCTGTTTATTACATATAAGTAATTCAAGTAACAACTCAAATCATCATACTTACTTATAGAAATAAATATTAGGTAGTATACATTTTTTGTCAAAATATATTTTATAAATATTATCAAGTTGAAAAGTCTATATTATTCAATTAAAATTTGTAAACTTAGATCATAAATACATAAATTAATATTTTAAACAATTAATATTTTTAATAGATAATACTATATCTATTCTGATAATTATCTTAGTAAATAGTGTTTATAATTAATGATATATTTTTTATTCATAATAGATAATGATATAATATAATAATATATAAATACTATTTAAATAATATTTGGTATTATTATTAATTTATTATTGTAGTATATAATTTATTACATGGTGTATTTTATCGTGTAATATTTTTATTTATGAAGGAATTTAATATAAGATTATTTATATTGTCGATAATTTAAATTTGTTAAAATAAATAAATAGAATAATTTAGTGGCCTCTAAAGTAGCCATATATATATATATATATATATATACGCAACGTTCTCTTTGGCCTCGTTGCATTCCTCCTCTCCATCTGCTCTCCAATTACCAAAAACAATTAATAGGAGCAAAAAACAAAGCAATCAAGAGTAAAGTTAAAAGCTTGATTTTAATTTCCTCTTCATTCCTGTCAGAAAGATCCCATTTTTCGCGTTTTCCTTCAAGTTCTTAGGTGATTTGAAAGTGAACTTTTGCAGTATCTCTTGAAAGTTTTGATCTGATCGTTTAAAAAAGTGTTTTTTTGTTGTTATTGTTAATGTTTCGGATGAAATCTCGAGGGAAGCAGGTGATGGTCGGAAGCGTGGGAAATGGATTGGTGGATCTCGGCGAGAAGGCCGAGCCGTTGCCGGAGGAGTTCGATCCCGAGGAGATCGCCGCCGATCCGTCGCCGGAGTCGAAGGGGGAAGGGAGCAACGGGAAGCTGCTGGGAAGCAGGGAGATCGTGCTGGGGAGGAACGTGCACACAATGTGTTTCACCATTAACGAGCCGGAGGCCGACGACGAGGTCACCGGCGAGCGGGAGGCGTATATGGCCAGCGTGCTCGCCAGGTACCGCAAGTCTCTGCTGGAGAGAACCAAGCACCACTTAGGTATAAAAATCCACACTCTTAGGTATACTTGCTCTTGCTTGCTTTGCCTTCTGCATCCGTTTTGCATGCTGTGTGTTCGTGTATTTGTTTTGGGTCCAACTTTTTTTCTCTATTTTTTTGTATCCACTGCCAGACAACTTGAAATTTATACAAGTATAGAACAACTGAATGGCTGAGTTAACATTCCATGATGCCTCCGTCAGTCAAACACGGTGTGCTAAACCCAAATGTGATACATAAATTTTTCATATTTCAGTCAAATTTTTTTATTACAGTCAATTTCATGAAGTAATTGAAGTTGATCCACTCTCCTCACGTCAAACTTGCATAAGATATTGTTATGAAAAATAGGCGAGAGAGAAAGATCAACAGAGAAGACACACGGATTTACGAGGTTCATCCTTAACTGGGCTACGTCATCGGGCGGCGGCTACAGTTGTTTCTTTAATGTGAAAAAACAGCAGATGATACAAGATGCTGAATAATCCAAACCCTAGGGAGTTTATATATGGACTCCCAATACAAAATAGGAAACATAAGCCCTAAGGCTGACTAGGTTTCGGGGGCTCCGTATGGGACGGGCGGCTTCGCCGCCCCAAATATTCGACGGTTGTGATGCGCAGGGAGTCATATGGGTTTCCACTGGGTTAAGATTCAAGGCATTATCAACAGATATCATTCCAGGAACCCTCAAGGAAAATTTGGCGCATATTGAGCAAAAAAACATTCAGAAAACTGCCATGTCAAAAGTACCCTACTCTCATGACTTTTGCCACTAAAGTGGTAAATGAATTGCATTAGCCTCCAACCTGCTTGGCCAATTACCAGATCAAAGGTACTGTGATCCTGCCCCTCTGTGCCCACCAAAATTCATGTATCAACTTCTCAATTACATTGCCACAGAAATAGGAAATTCTTGAGGTACATACCATAAGCTTGGCTAGCATGTAATACAGCTTTGTTAAGATTTCCTTTCCAGCTATCATAACATCCTTTATGTCTATCATTTCATCTTATCTCTCTGTGTTCAATCATTCTGCAGAGCCCACCTCATGATCACACATTGCAGCTGCACATTAATGTGTCTTTCATGTATTATAATAATAGAAGAATTTAAGCATTTGAAGTCCTATGTGACATGCCAATCACATAATTTGCTAATGTCATACGAGGCAAATGTTTTTTAGAGTTGGTGATTGTCTAATTTGTGTTATATTACATTCTTGGTTTCTTGGACAACTTTTGATGGCATGGCATAAAAGACTATTTCTTTCATAATACTGTGAATTTGATTTGAATCATCTTAAAGGCTTGAAATTTTGAAATTTTGAAAGGACATTGATTTTTTTATTGAAATGATATTTATACTAATTATTTTAGGTTATCCATACAATCTGGACTTCGACTATGGTGCCCTGGCACAGTTGCAACATTTTTCCATAAATAATCTAGGCGATCCATTCATTGAGAGCAACTATGGAGTCCACTCCAGACAGTTTGAGGTGGGAGTGTTGGATTGGTTTGCCCGTCTTTGGGAACTGGAGAAGGATGAATACTGGGGTTACATTACAAATTGCGGAACCGAAGGAAACTTACATGGGATTCTTGTTGGGTTTAGTATTCTTACTTTAGCATCTATCACTTTGATATCTATATAATACACAAAGTTTTCTCATGTTATTCTGCACATTTACGAATTTGGTTGGTTTTTATTTGTACAGTATGAGAATGTCACTTCGTCAAATGAGCATCATCAGTTAAAACGTAGTAGCTTTTGAATAATATGTGTTGTCTACCACATGAGGGAAACATTTTATCACCCAACATCATATTACCTGTAGCCTCTTTAACTTGGTATCTGATATGGCAAATCAAATTATTTGCATTGATTCAATGCAGTAAAAGAATCTCACTTTGGCAAATAACAAGATTGCTTTATTATTGAACATCAGAAAAATAAACATAATAGCTTCTGTTCATATGTGTTGTCTACCCACATGAGGGGAACATTTCGTCACCCAATATTGCATTACCTCTAGCTTAAGGCACTACTAATATCTTATGTGTTTTTCTGGATGTAAGAAAATCAGAAGTTTTTGTATTAATTGGTTCTGCAGGAGAGAGGTCTTCCCAGATGGAATCCTATATGCATCAAAGGAGTCTCACTACTCAGTTTTTAAAGCGGCCAGGATGTACAGAATGCCGTGTATAAAGGTGGAAACACTTCTATCTGGTGAAATTGATTGCACAGACTTCAGAGCTAAGATAAAAGAGAACAGTGACAAACCTGCTATCATAAATGTCAACATTGGTAAGGAGTTGTGCATATGTTATCATATTGCACTCATTTTTATTTGACCACTTATTGACTCTCACCTTGTGCAGGGACTACGGTTAAGGGAGCAGTTGATGATCTTGACATGGTTATACAAACTCTCGAGGAAACCGGCTTCAAGAATCGATTTTACATTCATTGTGATGGTGCTCTCTTTGGACTCATGATGCCATTTGTTAAACGTGTAAGTCCCTTTTAGCATTATTTCCTTGTGGTATTCATGAAACTTTGATAGATAATCAGTCGTCTGCTACAATCCTTTTATGCTTTTTAATCTTGTTGTTGGCCAGTCTTGTGCCATCGACAGTGTTAGTAAGGTTTGATTTCAATGAGCAGGCACCTAAAGTAACATTCAAGAAACCTATCGGCAGCGTGAGTGTTTCGGGTCACAAGTTTGTCGGATGTCCTATGCCTTGTGGTGTACAAATAACAAGGTTGGAGCACATTAATGTCCTATCAAGAAATGTTGAATACCTTGCTTCAAGAGATGCAACCATTATGGGAAGCCGAAATGGCCATGCTCCAATCTTCTTGTGGTATACTCTAAATAGGAAAGGCTACAAAGGATTTCAGAAAGAAGTCCAAAAATGTTTGAGGAACGCTCATTATCTGAAAGACCAGCTTAAGGAAGCCGGAATCGGCGCCATGCTGAACGAGCTGAGCAGCACCGTGGTGTTCGAGAGGCCAAAAGACGAGGAGTTTGTTCGACGCTGGCAGCTTGCTTGTCAACGAGACATTGCTCATGTGGTAGTGATGCCTAATGTCACAATTGATAAGCTTGATGACTTCTTGAAGGAACTAGTTCAGAAACGAACGAGCTGGTACCAGGAAGGAAACATTCCATGCATTGCCTCTGCAATCGGCGAGAAGAACTGTTTCTGCAAGCAGCACAAGAAGTAATTTGATACCTTGCATTGACTTCCATTATATGTTTGATTCAGGAACTCGTACTTTCGTTTCTTAACGTAGTATGGGACCAATTTGTGGAAGTTACAATTTAAATGGTTTCACTTTGTTGTTTGCTAAGTCAGTGACAGTGCCCTTTGTCTTAGGATTTATATGCCATGTGATATATATTTTTCGAAAGAAATTAGTCTGTGAGGGCAGATTGGAGACCGCAAGCATTCTTTTATTACCTTGCTGGAGTTTACCTGACTGGCTGTATAAAGGACTAACAAAGTTTGTGGAAACCAAACAATGCATAATAAAAAAAATATATATGTTATTACATTCCCCTAAAATTGAATTTTTACCCTAATGGCTTCTTCCCTTTAGAGTCTATATACAGAGCTGCAACAAGAATAATCAGCAAGTTTTTTCACCACATACATCCAACAAGGATACAAATATTTCTATATCTAGTAATACAAACTACAAAGAACATATTCTTGTGAGTACTATAAGAATCAGTTAACTGAGATTATCATCATGTGGTCCATCAAGAAATGAAGCTTGTGGATGTGGTAGCAGACAGGTGACTTGTACAGAATGATTGGTCATGTCATTTGTCCTCACACGAAATCCATTGGATCATTGAAGGACTGATTACTCATTGTAGGACCATTTGAAGAGCTCTGTGGCTGAGATGGCTGGCGATGCTGAGCCTGATTACCACTTCGCTGGGCCAATTGCTGTGAGTGAGTGAAGTTTGATACAGACTGCTGCAGCCCTACAGAAAAAAGGTTTCCATTCACATTTGGGAGCTGTCCTGTTGCTATCCTAAGTCGTTGCACTTCTTCCCTCAAAGCCTCATTCAGGGCTGTATGACAAGGACAGACATGCATGATCAATAAGACAGTACCGTTGTGCACCGAAAGTTCAACTTTTAAACATGTTTTATTGATCACAACAAACTACAGAGCATGTAGAAGAGAAAAAAAAAACTTTTTGCACCATGCTTAAATCCTTAGGAATTCATTCTAAAAGGAACCAGTATGAATTGATCATATTAGAAGATGCAATATGTGCATAAATTTTTGCTAGGTCAATTTGAGTGATACTATTCAGATGCAATCTGATTCTGATACAAGTGGAAGGAGTAAGAATCTGCAATCAGGATATTGCCATCAACCTAAGGAATTGTTCTTGTTTTGCGGATGAGAACTGTAAGCATCAAAGTTAAATATGTAGATAGTTCAAAATGCTTGTAACTAAATCATCAAAATTGTTAATTTATTACTTAAAACATACCATCGCGAAGTTGGGCCT
Organism: Pontederia paniculata; assembly: GCA_001647135.1. NCBI lineage: Eukaryota > Viridiplantae > Streptophyta > Magnoliopsida > Commelinales > Pontederiaceae > Pontederia > Pontederia paniculata. The sequence continues at coordinate 3,277 of LTAE01004109.1, read as the reverse complement.
GTTGCTCCATGGCCTGCAACCGTAACTTAAGTTCTCTATTCTCAGCAGTCAAACCAGTGGTGTCCCTCTGCATTTACAATAACTCGACATAAAATCATTTTTTTAGTTCATAATGAGCAAGTTGATCATACAAGGCAGTTTGCGGAAATAATAATTAATTTGTTGAAAGCGACAAGACTAATTTAAATCAAAATTTATGTCAAACAAGTGCAGAAGTAACATCTCAATATTTTTTTAAAAAATACCATAATAATGTGGCTTCAACTTAAGGACTGATAAATTCAAAGTCCATTTTTTTGTAGTTCCTTTAACTTAAAGTTCAGTATATCATGCATAAACAAAAAATGTTAGTTGGACTGATTCTTTTTTTCCAAAGGGAAAATGATGATTAACCAGGAGTGATTGTGTTCCCAGCTTTTACTTCCTATGAACACATGTTTTTTTGTCAAATTCATAATTCCAGATTCAATGCAAGATTCTCAATTTGAAGACTTGCTTCCAACCCCCGACCTTCTCAACTTACAGATAAAAGGATCTACTTAAGATGAATTTTGCGTTACTGTGTCCCACAAGGAAAATGCCAAATGGAATACCCTGAGTATGTAATTGGAGAAGAAATGAAGAAATACACGCATATAAGATGAATTGTGGCCTCATGGGAAAGCAGGATATGAAAGAGAAAGACAATGTGTTTCTCAACATAAAAACACTTGTGATTTGAAAAACATTTTTTAAGTCTGCAGGAAAGTTTACCAAAAGTCATGAAAATTAGTGTGCTTATTCATCAAAGGTTTTCATTCTAGAAAGTGGCTTCCCACTCTATGTATCCTACAGACATCCATGCAGAACAATAAAAAAGTTGGAAAGCTAGAAATTAGTAGAAATTAATATCATTTTTTTAGGAGATAATATCATATTTATTAATCACAGAGATTCATGAATTTTAAACATGAATGTGATTTCACAAATTTGAGCATTCTTTCGATAACTGCCTAATCTTAGTTGGACTCCTTTAGTTAGGTTCTTATATGGATATAACTTCTTCAACTTTTGCACCAAAAAACAGAAATTGATACTCCTTATAGAGTTCCAAGTATGTTATGGCACACACTCTGAATTTCAATAAATTTAGATTTTCTTTTTTTCATGTTATTCAAAGACACAAGTTCTCATTAGAAAGCAATATACTTCAGTAAGGAACATGACACAAGTGCATTTTTCCTTAAGAGGAATATCAGAAAGATTGTGCATGTCATGTCAAACTACTTGATAAACAATAAAAGTCACGTGAAACAAAAAGGCCACTTAATCATAGTACCATATTTTTTTCCATTTTTCACAGCATAATATGAGATCGATTGTACCTTAAAGGCATAGCATCTAATTCAAAGAATAAAACTGGAGGTTACGTACAGCATTCCAACTGTGATTAAGCTCAACACTGCCTACAAGCTATATCATTCCAGGATTTTGAAGCTAGCTTTTTTGAAGGGTTTAAAGCTAGTTCTTCTAGATGCATATACGACAGACGGCCAATAATGACAAAGGGAGTCTTAAATTTGAACTCAAGTACGTTTTTGAGAAAAAAAAAACTTCTTTTTTGCTCTTGTGTGGCATTTGACAGCAATGTCGAATAGAAAGACAAATGTGCACTCTCCTTCCTGCACCTGAGCAGTTATTCCCCATCTAAATAAATGTTGATAAATAAAATTACTTTATTTGTTGGTGACACAGTACAGAATCCAATATTTTTGTTTCGGTTACAGAAGAAGTAAAAGAAAAAATATAAAAAAAATAAACCAGTGAAAACAATAGCAATAGTAAAAACTTATAAAAAAAACATTTTAGGAAGGAAAATAAATGTTTTATTAGTTTGTGCCAACAGTGTTTCAACCAACGATAAAAAACTATATTGATCTCAAGTCAATCAAAATTAGAGAAATATCTGAAAGTTCATGCCTGTAGAAGTGTTAGTTGAGCAGAAAGTGTTGTAGCCTCAGTCTGAAGTGTCTGCACCTTCCGCTCAAGTTCACCTGTATACCGAATCTTCCTCTCCTTCGACCGAGCAGCAGATTGTCTATTTGCCAGTATCCTTCAGTAGAAAGGAGAACACAAACAATTATAAATAATAAAACAGTTAAAAATGAAGTAGCAGCAGCTGAGCAAATGATATCGTACCAAGTAAAAAGTTCCCACCAAGAAAAATTAGAATGGAAAGTCGAAAGCCAAAAGAAAAAGGGGAAAAGAAAAGGCCCACAGTGCCCACATTGATCAGAGAGCTCTTTAGAAAACCATGAAACGCGTAAAAATTTGAAATTTAGCTGAGAGGGTATCAAAATCGTGCCTTTTAGCTCTTTTGGGATCGATTAGGGAGAGCTCGGCGAGCTTATCGGCCGTCATTGCCTTCTTGGCGTAATCCAAGACCGCCTGTCCCGAGTCATCTTCGAACGGAGATGTCGACCCGTCCATCGACCCGCTCCTCCGGTGGTGCCCCTTCCTCTCCGACGCCCCTCCACCGACGCCGCCGTCGGCCGTCGGCAAGGGCCCCTGGAACGCCAAGCCCTCGAAAAATGCCGCGTCAACCGAGAGGCTCCTGAGGTGGGCTCCGGGCACGGGTCTCCCGGCCGCCACCCTTACCGCTTCCGGTTTCTGAGGAGGGTCGGATCTGGCAGACTCGACGGAGAAGGGGCCGCCGGTGTCGCCAGCGACGCAGAGGCTCTCGTCGGAGAGTGAAGGGAAGTCGAGATCGGAGATGGAGAAGTCTGGGTCGGAGTCCAAGTGGAGGTCGTCGGGGAGTCGTAGGAAAGTCTCCGAGTGGGCTCTACGGTGGCAGCCGCCGGCTCGAGTGTTGTGCGACGGAGGGATCTGGCGGCCGGCGGAGAAGGCCCGATGGTTCGCCGACGGCAGCGGCAGGGGAGGGCCACTGGGGTCCATGTCTCGACCGCAGGGGTCCACGGGATCGAGCGGCGGTGAGATGACAAGGAGGAGAGGTGGTGGTGGTGGTGGTGGTGGTGCCGATGCCGGTGGCCGTGGACTTTTCTTCTGAAGAAACAAGTAAAGAAAGGAAAGAGACGCGGGATTATAATATAAATATATATATAAATATATATATACGAGACATATTAACGTGCATACACATATTATGGACCTTTGAATTGGTATCACTTTCGATTTAATAGTCCGAAACATAAATAATATGCACGATGTATACACAATTTTTATATGCACGCTAATATTTCTCTATATTATATTTATATATATATATATATATATATAT